>LUCH01000905.1:37094-79069 GCA_013368495.1 Paragonimus heterotremus | reverse complement strand
CCTATCCTGTGTACTGGTTGTTGCCTGCATGGAGGTGCTGGAAGTAATTTCATTGTCTTGATCGAATGTAACCAATACAGTTAAAACCAGGTGGAGTGGTTGGCCCTATCTGGAATTGATGAACACTTGACCAGTCAAGGTTTGCACCGAAACCACCCAGTCGGCACTAGGAGGAGGTGGTTCAGCGCGCCGACTACTACTACTACTACTACTACTACCACTAATAGCAATAATAATAATAATGGTGTGGCTTTGTTTCACTATACACCGATTATTTAATATTACTAAACAGCATTCTGGTAGATTTGAACATTTAGAAGAGATCAATTTACAGGCAATCTGGACTCCAGCTAGGCTCGAACCAACGAAAGAAACATTCTGCTGTATCACCTGCGCTAAGATTCTAAGCCTGAAGCCCATCAACCTCAAATTTCCAACTCACTCCTCCACCCGGCTCACGCTGTTTTATGGAATCCATAAAATACTCAAGGAGACTCACTGTCAAAGCAGGATTTCTGAGTCAGTTCAAACGGGGATCCAATACATCAACGATGACCACAGAACTTGTATTGCTGATTGATGGCACTGTGAACTATTCCGCTATCCCAGTTGTAGATTCGCTATCACTTGAAACATCACTGAATTTCCTTGGTCACAATGACCGGGTGGCCAAGAGTGTATTAAGATCAGATGAGTAAGAAGTGGAGTTTTCGCTGTATAAGACAATATCGCTGGTTTATAAACTTAGGCGCGAGGAGATCTGTGGTATCTCGTGGGAATCGATTCAGTGCAAATGAGCTAGAGCAAGTATAACGACTGGATTGGATTCAGTGGCGATTAGTAAGAGTCAAAATTCCTAAATAAACACAACCAATACATCAAAAATATTCACACTCACCTACGCACATGGCGCTTACAGATCAACCGATTCATCGCTAAGTGAAACCATGTGAGACCAATTTATCCTTTGGTTGAGGGTGCAGGAGATGATGAGAAGAAGCTCGAGAACTAACATCCCGAAGAAGAATCACAATGCGAATAAACGGATGTGAAATGTCGCAAGTTACCTCGTATAACACTACGACCAGCAAGTTCCCTTCCCAACAACAACCTAATCGTATTTCTGTTAAGCGCCTCAATGACCTACCTGACTTGACAACGATCAGCTTGTTAGTTCTAACTATCATAGCTTATGAGCAATGTTTCGTAGTTCGCGATTTCGTCTGCACGAATTAAATCACAAATGTAGTGCCTTGAACTAATTTGATACAGCCCGTTCACGTGAGGTAAAACAGTTACTCAATGTGAATTGCTGACTCTCTATAACACACGAACTGATAGCCCACTATTGCCGTGGTTTCAGTGATAACGTGCAGAATTATCGTGACCTGCATTCGACTACGGTTTGATTGATTCAAAATCATTGTCCATTTCTGAATTGGAGTTTAGCATTTTTTTCTTTCATGGTTGATTGCCCGTGACGGGCAGTATGACAGCTGTTTGGTTCAGTTACAAATGTGTATAATGGGAATGTGAGTTACATAGTTTTTGGTGAAAACAACTGAAAAAAATTGAAAAATTTCAGGTTGAATTCCTGCTTGTTCTGTTTGGCACAAATCGTCAACATGATAAGTTGAAAAGGAAGTGTGTAGAAGCACTCTCACATCTTTCATATAGGCTCCCTTTGTTTTTTCCTCAGCACACTATTGAAGCCGTCAAAATATCAGCAAGAACATCAGTACATCTCGTTATGAACAATCTCCTTTGTTAGGAAAACGCTTGAGTACAAGCGACCTGACAGCACGATGAACCGATTCACGGCTTGTTTACTGACGTGTCTTGTTTACTCATTTATATGACTTTTGTCAGTACTGTGCCTTGTTGCGATTGTTTTTTAGTCGAGTTTTTGGTTTAAATGACATTCCTACTAATCACTGTCTGATCCAGACATAGTATGGCGATCTTTTACTTAAATCGTGGAAAGAAAGTGAAAATTGTACACTGGTCAACTAAGCTCGCCTAGTTCGAATATCCCACTTTGATCTAGCTGGCTGATCACAGAAAATGTGCCCACCGAGGGCTTTGGCTCGTTATTGCAGTCCGAGTGTAACAAGTTCATGTGTACTAGAGGTAGATAAGAATACAGCCATTGTGCGAACAGTTGAAGGAAAGTGTGTTTAGTTCAGCTGAAATGTACCTTTGAGAAACAAGATAGCTAATGAAGCAAATAATAACAATAAAACAGAGGAAAAATACGGTTTCCATAAGAGTAGCTATGAAATTTGGCGAAAATACAAACACAAACACCCTTGAAGGAAACCGCCTAAAACATTTCGAAGACAAAATGTGTTTGGTTGTGCACGATAATAATAGTCTCTACTCCGCCTTCACCTAGAAATCTATCCCTTTGATTATACACCCCGTCTGAGTGAAAATTGACCATTTTCACTGCGAGCGCCATCTCCTTCCCCAAACTCAGCTAATGTTCAGGGAAGTGTTTCTTCGGATTCGTGCTGAACAGACTGCTCCCATTCACCTGAGAGAATTCTCACAGTACTGTGAAAGCCTCAATAAGACACCCGCCAATCCGTTGACGTTGAACCAGAGAAGTTCCAAGTATACCTACGAGTATTCTCGTCAAAATCCGCTACGCCTTCTCCAGTGACCTGAGGTCTTTAATCGGGCGTGAGCATCAATCCTGCGTATATTATTGCAAATGAGATCTGGCGTACGCCTTATAAAACAGTAACAAAAATTTCGGTTCTCTAGAGGCGAACAACACACGCAGTACACACAGGGATCTATTTATATACCCTGTCACCTGAAGACCCCGCCTAGTAACCATAAATTCCCTTCACAGGCACCTCAAGGTCCTTGGCCATATTATTTCTTTACAGAAGTTTATTTCTTCCCTTTAAAATGCACACTTGTGGGTCTTCGATCATGGGTTGATTGCGCCTATCAGTTTCTGTGAAAGCAGTTGCCACTCCTCAGACCACCGATGAACCGTGCACAGAACATCTTGCCTGCAAGCCCTAATCGGATTTCCTATCATCCGTAGGTCATGTGCGAAGACGCAACAGTGGATCAACAGCACGGTACTCGAGATTCCTAGCTGAATCACTAAAAATTCCCAGAAATAACCTTAGAAAGGTTACTTATGGCACACCAATAACAACCGCACCATCTGGAGATCTCAACCTCATTGATGTACATGAACTGACCAGTTGGTCAACAAGTTTCCCAATCATCTTAGTAGGCTTTCAATTGGTTCGAAGTCTCTAGGCATTACCAAGAACATTTGATGGTTTGCTGAATCAAAGACCTTATTAAGTCCGGATAACTGACTTTCCCTTCATCCATCTTATGATTTTATCCAAAAAATCACACCAAGTTTGTCGAACGGGAATCTGTTTCCCTATGACTCAGTCAATGCGCAAAACAGCAGGTCTGTTTGTGTTAAACAGAGGGGCTTGTGTTTGTATGTGCAACGATTTTGATTTACTCCAGTCAGATCTCTCGAAGCCACCCAGTGTGGTGTAAAGCAAAGGATCCCGCAAGACTATGGAAGGAAGCGGCTTGATTCCTTGAGAACAAAGTGGCGCTCAGGATACCTATTCCGATCGTGCTGTTGTACGTACCCGTTTCGTTTTGTTGTTTGCAGGACGGTCACCTCCCAAACGCACAGTTACTTATTACCAATTGAACGACCAGGAACGCACATCAAACAACACAAACGTAAAATTTGCCCGTATCAGTTCATGCGATTTCGATGATTTCCACATCTAAACGTTCCCTACTAGATTCTTACCTTTAGTCTATATCTTCCAGATCAAATCTACAGTTTGTGTTTAACAAACAATGATCAAATGTGAAATCCTGCACTGAAACCGGATATAGTAAGATTTCCCTGAATCTCAGATGCTCTTTTATTCCAGTTTCCTGGTCTAACATAATCTTTCCATTGTGGACCTATGAACAAACCAAGCATTTAATTCGACATATGACGATATGAATTTCGTCAGAAAATTTGGTATTGAATAGATTTATTTTGACTAAGTGTTTACGCCGTCACCTGCATTACCAATCAAAGTCGTCATCTTGTGATAAGGATACTCGTAATTTCAGCAAGTTTATTGATAAAGAATATCATTTTAACCATCTGATAAGCATTAAGTCTGAAAGCAAAATTTAAAGAAGTCAACTTCGGAGCCAGAGCTGACAAGCGAAAGTTCGACAACAGAGAACTCACGAACTTTAGCCAGAAGTTCGTGCAGGAACTCAACGTTAGTCGAATCTATAATTGTTTCCAAGAGGATGCGACCCCGCCAGTTTTTGCAACATCACACAATATCATTGAAGTGCGTGTAGTCAGATTAAGGAACTCTTTACAGTAGCTGGTTCTTATGCGAGAAGACGTCACTAAACCCTTCGTAGAACAATGGAAGACAAATCGCGAGGTGTTGTCATTTTGTTTACTCTTTTCTGTCACAAATGTAAAACTAGAAAATATAGGACATACAGGCAGCAGCAGCAACAGATCACGCTAAACATTGGAATTTGTATGAATGAACTATTATCAGTTTTGAGGTAGAGAACCTGCTGTGGTCAGCGGTACATGCATATACACGGCCGTATGACGAGCATTGATTGACATTATCTAAGAGAACATGAACAATTTCGGATCCCGGTTTTGCAGTAACACGTCACTTGAATTGGCGGGGTCAACAGCGTAACCCGTTTTCATGATGTATCTTGGAATGTACGCCGTGTCATTTTTATAGCCCAGATTGGTAGTGTGATGTGGGTCTCATGGAGTAAACATGATCAGACCTGACTACCACAAGTAGCAGCTTAACGGAAGTTGAAAGAAATTACTTAAAAGGGGATAGGGACATTTTATTGTCTTAAGTGTGAAGCATTCAGTTCAGTTGTTAGTTCCAGTGTAACTGGGATATTCTGCATGCGGCTGGATTGAACAGAACGAGCCGGGTTATTCTTCCTTCGAAATGATTCGGTAGGCTGAACGCTACTCACACCAGATTATGTTTGAGTGTATGAACACGAATATTCGTGTATGAATAACATGGGTTCATTGGCGTTATGACTACCACGTTAGTGTCATAAGCTCGACTGCACAAGTTCACATTCCGGACGGGAATATGTCCTAGTTATGCGCATTAGTGAGGTCGAAACTCCATTGCAGAGCTTCCCGTCGAGGCGAGTCAGCCAGAAAGCTTTATATATATATATATGGATATATGTATATATATATATATATGGATATATGTGAGAAAAGGTGCATTGTGCTGATGTTTGATAAAGGCTGTCCGAGAAGGTCAAAACATTGCGAGACAAGATAACTGTTTTAGTTTTGACTCGTTCTGGCCTTACCAACGAATTGCTTAATAGCGATCAGAAATGTCTGGAGAACAAGACGCCTCAATTTGAACAGATTTTTTTGGGTACCAATAAACCCGTACTAGTATCACGTCGTGGTTAAAACTCAAAGGTATGAAACACACTGATGTGCAACGGAACAATATAACCGGAGAGCAACACAACAATACTTAGAACTGTCCAACGGTGCCTATCTTTTTTTTACTGTAAGACTGTAGGACTTTATGGCAAATCTTGGAAACGATGGAACGTGGATTGTTTGCTATGGGAAAATCTGTAGATCCTAATCAGTCCTCCTGCAAATTCCTTGTCGCTATTGTTTTTAAAAGTAAATTTTATTGCCCAATGCTTAGTAAAATGGTCGTGGTGACACTTTCTGTTACCGAAATGTCCTGTTTTTAATTTGTTCACTTGATGTCAACCATACCTGTTGGTTCCCATCAGAGTATTGTTCATCACTGGCTTTGATAGGTCTAGATGGACATCTGCTACTGCTCGTGGACGACGACACCTGAAGCGCTGAGAGTGATGCTAAACGATGTGATATACCCAGAGCATATACCCCAACTGGGTGGAGTCAGCCGTGTTACAGTGTTGTGTACACGCGTTTCTTCAACCCGACTTGGTTAGGATATCTGTGAAGTGAAACAATGTTCGGACCGATCTGAAGTGGGTTTGGTTCCACTGTCGTGATTTGAATCAAAACTCTGTCAGGTGAAACTGACTGCATTTGTCAAACTGGAAAAACGAGTTTGATACACTTAGCTACTCATCCACTTGTGCGCACTTACTCGGTCATGTTCCTTGTTGGAGTTAAGTAAACAAAACAACGGCAATACATTTATATAATTTATGTCGCTACGACCGTTTGTTCCAACAAAGTTTGGATAAGAAAAATTCACATTTAAAGAAGGAGATTTTAAAAATTTATTGGAGAGAAGACTGAGACCTTCATTTCTTTTCCATGGTAATCTAGCAACGCCGTGTTTCCATGACACAATGAAGCATATCAGTGAGGTTTGCTGTCATGTGTTTAACCGATATATCAAACTTGCCAGGCCGCGTTAACCACTTCAGCGTTTTGTGAGCTTGTCATCTGAGTGATTCGTCTTAGTTACAGTCCGTGCATGTCCATATGAACTAATAAACCATCCATTTGGTAGGCATGCTGTTAATATTTTTACTTCACAATCGCTCTATCTCAAGGCGCTGAGTTGTTGATGTGCTTCGATTTCTTGATCTCAAGTCCTTGGGCACTGGAATTTCAGCGTTAGTAAGCTATCAATTATAGTCGAAATATAAGTCTTGTATTCCATTGGAATAGCTGTGGATAGCATACTGAGCCGCCATTGTTACTGGTATTTTTGAAAGCAAGATGGAACTGTTCTGTAGACGAAACTCTAGTTTGTATTAGTGAACACTATTACTTTATTCTGAGAGTCGTTGAACTACATTCATTTAGGTCTCAGTTATCCTATTGGTGGACATTAACAGTTGTCTAAATTTCCTATCCATCTTTAGCAGTAGGCATCAAAACAAAACGCAACTATCGGCCTCTGCTATATATACGTGAACTGGGAAATATATTCAATTCTATGACTTGTACCGATTGTTCATAAACGTTGATTAGCATGTAGCCTACTTCTCATAATCCGAACCGTCTGTACACTAGATCGACTTTAGAAAGGACAGAGGCGTGGTATAAGGATTACCGATGGATATGGGAGAAAGGGAAAAATTCGCAAAAGTTGGTAGCAAAAACTCGAAGACTAAGCTCTACAGAAAAAATATGAGCTCTAATAGTACAATTCCGGGATAACCATCCACGTATCAGTTTTCATTGCAAACTGATATCCGGCTGTTAACTTGCACATTCAGTTATGCCTCAGGGCAATAACTGACCATCGTGCTAATTAACACGTCATCGATCACTACGTTTCTAGTGAAATATTCCCTTGTAATTGCAGTTACAACGACGTTTGTATGGACTAAATGGGCAACGTATGCAGGAGCATATTCGTAACTGGTTAATAGATACCACATCAGAAAATAGCCTAGTTATGGTAGCAGAATCACAAACCCGGTAGCCCTAGAAACTGGTCACCTAGTATTAGGTATTTCTGTGGCTTTTTAATCAAAATGTGTTAACTAGCAATTAGGCAGCGCTAATGAAACTACGTCGTTTACTGTTGTGCACACGGAAGACTGATGTAATCAATTTCTGAGTTGTGAAACTGATCACCCCAATGGCATGCAATGGATTGGGTCTACTTCGAGTAATTTGTTCGTCTGTAGCATAGTTTTTATAAATTTGCAAATTCAACGTTGGTGGTTGACGATTGAATTGAAGTATAGATACAACGATATTCGCTTTTCTTTTATCGTTACAAAGTAGACAAAATGAATTGATTATTTCAAATTTTATAGAGCAAGAGTACTCGGCCCACTATCGTTGATACTCAATTCACGTTTGTAGCCAGTAGTAGAGATTAAAACAAAGTTTGCAGCAAAGCTGTTCAGCAGAAAATCAACCACTTTGTAAAGTCTTAGCACACTGCAAATATCTCTTGTGAGTTGAGGAAAATGTAAATTACGTAATTAGAATATAATGTAAGGAGTGTTGACGTGTATATATTATTAAAACTGCACCGGAGTTCATAACCAGGACGTACGGATACTGAAGGGACATTTGGGGAACAAACTGAAATCGGATCAAATAACACATCTTGATGAAGGGTTTTGTAATAAACAGTCGCACCTGAGTCATGGATGATTTGGAGAATGCTCAACCATTAAAACAAGTATTTATAATCGTTCAAGGGGGTGTAATCACAGTACACGACTACTAGCCTTGGATTGTTGAAACCGATTTGGGCGTATCGAGTGATCTCTAAAGGGAAGTATGTGAGACGGCTATATGTTGCTGTCATGACAACCGAAGTTGTACATTGTCAGCCCTACTCAACCTGTTGTATTGATTTTGGTTCTCCCATTTTCCCACATACCTCCGATTTGCTGTGAATATCCATCCAAGCTTTCTGTCTAGGCATACTTGGCACATGACTCACCGTTAGATTTGTTTTGTTTAACCTTTATGTATCCAAGCCATGTATCTGTTCTCAGGGCAGTTTGTTTTTCACATATGAACTACATCGTTCTCATTTGTGATGATTCACAGACAGTTCAATTCTTCCTCCATTGTTTAGTGCTTCCTGTTCGTCAATTTGGTGTGACTTTTACATAGATGTACTATTGTTCGTACACTGGCAAGAATCCGGGTTCGCTCACTAAAGTTTGACACGTATATATTGAAAATGCAGTATAATTACTTGATGGTTGCTAAAATTATCGTGACTAAGGTTGCACGCTTTTATAAGCAATCCACTTGAAGTCAGCACATAGGAGAAAGAGAGAAATTGCGCAGGGTTGTATGTAATTTTGGCATGTCAATAAAAGATGTCACAAAACTGACTTCGAAAACACTGCCAGGTAGTCTCAGCCTGGAGTATGCCAGCAAAGATGGGTAAGATATATGTCTGGGGCCTTCACGGAAACTTATTGGTGCTCTGGAGATTGATTCTGAATGTTATACCGGTAAAAGTTGGGTAAATTCCATACCGTTTTCGTCTTAAAACATCCTTCAAACTCCTTACTCATCCCTATATACTAATATCGTTTATACTCCTCAAGTGAGAGTGTTGCAGGTGTTCTTAATCGGGTTTTGATAAGGAAAACAGACTAGGTAATATTGCACAGAGATCGTAAGGAAGAAGATACACTAAACGTATATTGGAATATTATCGTGATGGAACAAAAGGCTGTCTGCTGTTTCACTGCCCAGTTAGCAGTGCGGTCCACCACTTCTAGTAATATGGATTTGGAGTTTGGCAATCGTACATAAGACAGCTGAACGTCTCGTATCCTTGATTGAAAATACTTTCCAAGCCAGTCGTGGTCGACTGTTACCAAGATACTTGACAAAACTGATCTCATCCCTACTAAATCATGCCTGTATGACTTCTGTGTTTCTAGATAACAGTTTTTTTGTAGAGCCGGTAGAAAGCTGTCTCATTAAGATGTCCGTGTGACATGAGCCTTCACAAAAGTTAAACGACGATGAGTATGTTTACACTTGAAGGAAGCGGGTCCGTTCGCTAATTCAGCGGCGACTATCTTTACTTTTTTTGCTCGATTCTTATGAAGATTTTGCAAATAATCGTTAGATCAACTTCGAAGAACGTTTTGACACATTAAACATCTGCAGAACTACCTTCTGAACTCGTCTAGTTTAGATGTAACTGTACGCTGTTCTCATTAGTGTGATTCAACCATGGAGCTTGACGTTTGAGGAAACAGCTGATCGTACATCTTGTTCTCACATGTCTATCCACAACTCACCAGGTAGTGAAATTTGAACTAATATGTCAACACAAATTATCTTTTCAGATCAAACAAAACATTGATGAGTTGTGTGAATGTGGATCAACCAAAGTTATGCTTACTATCCCGCGGATCTAAACACCTCGGCTTATTCGCTAGTGACTCGTTTTGGCCGGTCAAGCAAGTACGTGATTAGTGTGTAAGTATTTAAAAGAAGATTGTGCCCATCCGTGATGTTCTTTATGTTTGCGCAATTTTTCCAGTTATTTTGTTTGCAATAAACTCCCACATATGAGAAGTGACCTCGTTTCTCTTGCTAAGCCACAAGAAATGTCCATTCTGCTAGACATGGTAGCTAAGCGGTCATTTAAAATGGATGGCCTATTTTTTGTGTGGCGGAATAACGTGCAGCTGATCACGTACTTTGGGAGTACCCTCAGCAACTAAGTAGAACCCGGGTGGTATCCGGTACTCAAACATGTTGAGATACTGACTGGTTTACGGTCGTTCGGTGAACTACTGAGAGTGCAGTGTTATACTTTGCGTACTGATGTTACGATTACGAACAGACCGACAAGATGACAAAGGGATATGATTGAAAGTGTTTAATGTTATAGAAATTGTCCGTGTCCACAGCTAACTGAAAAATAACACGCCAAAACAGCTGTACATTGAATGAAGATCCAACATTAGTTGTTTTTCCCTATTAAATCCTTGGGACTCACGGTCTGAAGGTATGCTTTATGTGTCAGCGAGCAGGGTGAACTTATATCCGAATGAAACATGGAATGCAATGAATAAACAGCTGTGAATTCAGGTTTGTCGGTTGCATGTGATCCATAAAACTTTCAGACAGTTCCACACTTTCCAAAGATATGTGTCGCTTACCATCAAGTGATGAGTGGAATGGGTGTTTAGAACTATGCACATGAGTTATGTGAACTAGAAACCCGTCTAGCTCTGTTGAACACCGCATTTATAAGGAAGTATACGTACCCCGCAAGCAGTCAAATAATATATCCATTCAGGATATCTCTTTTAGTAACTGCGGTATATGGTCGCATTATCATGATAATTTTTGGGGCTTCCTATGAACCCGGCTCCTAGTTTATTCACCCAGCATATCCCTCTTAACATGTCTACTCAGCACGTGGCCTGTTGTCTGCCTTTGGTCATGCCAGAAACAGATTTTTGATGTACTTCTCCAATGCATGTACTAGCTGAACGATGCCTTGCTCTATTACCGTACAACTGAGCTCAGTGTGTTAACGTAATAGGTTCACTTATTATTGTTTTCACAGCAGCTGCATAATACATTGCCAAAAGTAATTGGCCAACATAGTGGCCGTGCCTAACATGAGCTAAAATAAACCAGGATAATTTATTCAATGCACAGAGTCACTACTAATGAGTAGTCGGGAATTTACTTGATATAAATTAATCACACCTATCGTATTCAGTCACAGCTTTCGCTATCACATAAATTCTTCGGCACTACTTTCGATAAAAGCACCAGGTTGGAGCATCGCCTACTGTTCAGGTCCCCACAGCAGTGGTAGTATTTGAAATGTTCAACGTATGTCCCAGTGGGAAACCGTGTTGACTACTACATTATTGACCTCATGCCCAATGAGTCTTGCTAGATTCTTCACATCTAACCGCTCAGTCACATTTACTGAGATTGATTTTTTGACTGACATACTTCGAAAATTACCAACGTACATAAATGAGACTCTGTCTCACACAAACCTATTGCTTCTTCTGATGTAAGTGAAGTTTAACGCCAGATGGCTATGATTTTGGCGAGACTATTCGTCCAGTAGTGCTGTCACAATGAGAAGTGCAGAGATTGACGGAATCCTTAAAGACCACGTGGGTAGAAGTGATCCTTGATTGGGTGGCGATCCATGCAGCGTAGACATACAGAAAGCACATTGTTATGTTTCTTTTCACGTAGTTTTCATTGAAATTCGTATACTGGGCTTCGTTTTCTTGTTCCTCAACTTCAAAAAGGAAGAGCTGTTAATGGTTTCTGTGGTCTTTGTTTTTCAATTTAGTGTTACCCCTCACAGTATCTATTGCTATGACGTCACGCTCGGCCATTTACAGCATATGCCAAAGAACTGATCCGTTTTTACGTTCTTCTTTAACATCACCATTGTTTTGCAACAAACTTTTAGTTTGGTGACAGCGACTTCTTAGTTATGCAGTTGTATCTGTAAATATACATTTCCGGCCTTGCTTATGTTACGCTACCATTGTCTATCACCTCAAAACGTCTTCTTTTCCAATCGTCTCTCTTTCTGTCCTTGTACGGTCGAAAAGGGTTGGCTGTGATGCAGCCAGAAGGCTGTTTTTATGTACTTCTGCCCTTGTCAATTTCGGGAGTAGCTGTCACAGTTCGGTACCAAAATGATAAAACAAAAACGCTGCGAACCATTTCAGTTCCCCAGTGGC
This sequence comes from Paragonimus heterotremus, assembly GCA_013368495.1. Lineage (NCBI taxonomy): Eukaryota > Metazoa > Platyhelminthes > Trematoda > Plagiorchiida > Troglotrematidae > Paragonimus > Paragonimus heterotremus. The sequence goes on along the minus strand of LUCH01000905.1, from coordinate 66,832 downwards.
ACCAACCGTAGGCCGACGATGGTATCCAGAGTCGACTCCGTTGAACTTCGTCCGTTACACTATTTACAAAATTAAATACAGACCGATACCACTTCGGCATTTGGCTGGTTGAGTCGATCGATAAGGGCTTGTGGAAGTAAACATTAGTGATGCGATACGATTTTGCATATAGTTATGTAACCGGGTGAGACTGAGGTCAGTCTTTAGATATCGGCTTTGTGTAAGTGATTAGTGCTTCACTGGTGAGATACTTCCTGCAGTTTGTACTTTCAAATTCCTGCTGTACACTGGTACACTAAAACTCACATTGTAAACTAAATTAATAAGGCCGGATGGTTAAACTGACATGAAATAAGATCTTAGTGAGGAGAACCTTATGCGTTGTACAGCTGCTGCCGAAAAGTGGCGAGTAACAAGTAATTTTTGAGCTCCGTGTAAACGGCAGATTAATAAAACAGTAAAGCATGTCTACGTTTCATCGAAAGTGTTGTTCATCGTATACGGAATGATGTCAGTAACGCCAGTACATTTCTTAAACTAATGCATTTACATTCTTAGCCGGAACTCGAACAAACATTCTTAATCGCCTTTTGAGAAACAATGGAAAGCAAAGTTTTCGATGAGAGAAACTGTGTGCGTTTATACACAAATAAAAATCTTTAGATTCGCGCCGTATCTGTCCTTGAATAAGGGAAAGTCCGTCTATGACCGGTTTGTGAGTGTTAGTCGTATGTTCTCAAACTGCTTACTCCTAATGTGTAATAAGGTGCTTTCTTGAAAAACTAAGGGTAACTTCGTAACCCTAAGCCAAAACAGCTTTCTTAAATCACTTTAGCTACGGTGAAAACGAAAACTGCTATCGCCGGTGATAACACATTTTTATGTTGAAAGTAAATTGTTTGAACAAGTCTACTTTCAGTGGGCATGTTTACCAGCACGACTACCTATTAGAAATGTTAAAATGGTATCTTGAAATTTAGGCGGTGTTTGTTCTCTTTGCTCATTTGCACACTTCTGTTTTATCCAATTTTGATTATTAAAATCTACTAGCTGGTTTAGCTACGGTTTGATCATGTTTATGTCTTTATACAAACGTTGTTGAAATGAACTTTAACACATTATTATGTGTGCGATATAGCATACGCACAAACATCTGGGGTAAATGAATTCACATAGCAATCTACACAGCTTACCTTGGAGTATCTCAGTATAGTTGGCAAACAAGGATTTGTTTACTTTGAAAGCAAATCTTGTTACACACTGTGGTGATTGAGAACATTTGAGACTATAGTGTTTTAAAACTGTTGTGACCATGCAGTCACTCCAAACAAAATATCTACTATAGATTGAACATCACCCACAATTGATCGCAGCTGTCGCATTCCCATAGACTTTCCAATTGGCTCCTTTCGAAAAGACTAGAAAGTCTATGAGAATGCGACAGCTGCGATCAATTGTGGGTGATATTCAATCTGTATGAAAACTGAAATCCCCTACTACTCATCAGTAATCAAAATATCTACTAACCATTTTATAGATAAAAACCGACGCAGCACTTGTACATATAAATCACATTGGTGAGGTGAACCTTATGAACCCGATTACAATCTGAAGGTCTGGCCGGAAAACCACTGTATTCGACTTGGTTCACAGTTTCGATCACACAAATCGACAATTACAGTAATTCGTTTATTCCGTCAGTGTATACTTGGGGATGCTAGAACCTTTGCGAATGTCACAGGTCTAGTTTTGCTGACTGCACCTTGTATGGAATGTTGGAATATAGTAACCGGATGTAATGTCAACATAGCCTAGCACCACAAGGGACATTGTACAGCCGCAAATCTTATTAAATAGATGGGAGGTTCTGCTTTCTAAATATAGTCCGCCAACATGCTATCCAGTGGGTAAACGCTAGGATGTTAACTCATCGTTACCAGAGTATTTTCCGGATTTAAGCAACCGTTGGTTGACAATCTGTTGGAGGCGTCGGAGGATTTGTAATTCCAGCTATGGGAAGGGTTTGTCTTACCGATCGGATCCATCGAGAAACAATTCGTGGCTTCAGCTTCTTTTTGAAAGGGACTGGGTAAAGACGAAAGCAGAGGTCAGCTCTAAGTGGACAGTCCGTTTGCTCAGTCTGAGAATAAGCATCCGTTACAACATTGCCTACTATGCCTCACGCCATACGGGAATAATGTGTCTTGAAAAGGGAAGCTACCTCCTCCATTCAGTTAAGTCGTCTGACTCTCCCTGTTATGTGACATTCACGTCTATTCTTTGAATTACTTTGTTCCTCAACGCCAAGATAAGGGACTAAGTGTTTTATATCACACTTAGCCGAGTAAGCCTGTCAGCCCGGAAACGTGTACGATTTTCATGTTATCATGATTGGTTCATCTAACCAGTTTCATGCACGTTCAGTTTGATGAAGCTGTAGAACTGGTAGTGATTAGGGCAATGCATATTGGTCAACTGATGCCACGATGTTCTTCTCTTTATCTCTCTCTCGAATGTGTGCTGCGTCGTTACTTTGCAAGTCGCGACCGAATGCATTATTGGTCTTGAATAAGCGGCATCTCTGAAACTCAAATCCAAAGATTCGTTATAGTTGTGTGCCTGTGAATTAGTTATTCTTTACTTCACTTACTTCAACTAGACAAGACCACCACTTCATTTTACAATATATAGGATAATTATTAAAAAAAGTTGGTCCAATCATCTTTCTCACACAATGATGCTCTCATCTTGTAAGTGTTGTTCATATCTACCAGTTTTCCTCTAATCAGCAAGTAAATTGTGCCTTTTTCAAGGTCCCTGTTGTATATTTCAATCTGTATCATACCGTTAAAAAGATTTGTCGAATAGATTCCAAATCGCTGATGGCATTGTCTGTCCTTACAACCCCGTTTCTAAGTTGTGCTACTGTTTGTTATATCAGTATGTTATATGCAACTCAAGTCATAATTTTCTCACAAAATTCAACTTGACATTATTCAACGTTGATTGGATGCACAACTGAGATGCTTGGTTATAAAAGTGACTTATGTTAGTCAGTGCATTATACGTGCATACCAATCAGAGTGTAGTAAAATGGTATTATATGTTGATTATTGATGAGTAGTCAGGGATTTGGTTTGTTTCAAGTAGAAAATCACCCACAATTGATTGCAGCTGTCATACTCCCCTAGATTTCCCAGTCGGCCCCCGTCGAACAGCAAAAGCACTAGACTCGAGTTTCTCTCTCATTAGAGCCCGTCAGTAGAGCATATCCTCGTCACGACCGGGACTAGAACTCCGGCCACACTGTTTATGAGGAAACCCCGTTTACCATTATTCCACTGACCTCACAATGGATACGACCAAATTATCGTGTGAACGCTCAACCACTTTCGCCTGTGAGTAATGCTCAGGTTACCCGATCGTCCCGAGAGGAGACACGGTTACTGTCTGTTAATTCTAATCGGTAACCCCGCAATTAGGATTTCTTAGACAGGTCGAACTCTCCGATTTCATTAAATCTGCTGGGCGATATTTCAGATTATTGATGAGTAGTCGGGGATTTGGTTAACTTCAATTTGAACATCGATTGAACGATTGATTGGAGTTAGTGGATAGTAACCGTGTCTCCTCTCGGGACGATCGGGTAACCTGAGCATTACTCACAGGCGAAAGCAGCTCAGATTTCACATTCGATAATTTGGTCGTATCCATTGTGAGGTCAGTGGAACAATGGTAAACGGGGTTTCCTCATAAACAGCGTGGCCGGAGTTCTAGTCCCGGTCGTGACGAGGATATGCTCTACTGACGAGCTCCAATGACAGCTACACTCGAGTCTAGTGCTTCTGCTGTTTGATAGGGGTCGACTGGAAAATCAATAGGAATTTGATGACAGTTGCGATCGATCGTGGGCGATGTTCAACTTGACGTCTATATGTTGAACCAATCGCCGTATCGCAACGCACAAATCAGCCTAACTAAGGGCAGCAAACAAAGGATTAACGCAAAAGAAAATATTTTATTACAGCCGCATTGAATGTAGCCACTCAGAAATCACTGTGAGCAGGGGCTTCTATCGTTTCAATGCCATGTCTCGTCCACCTTAAGTAAACTTCCTTTGGTTTCATTCGTTCGCCTCACGGTACTAAATTTCACAACATTCGGTAATCAGTGCAGGTCAACAAAACCATAAGTGTCAAGAGGCTTGATTGAAAGCAACTGAAAATGCGACGGTTTTGCAACAAATATTATACACTGTTTATGATTTGATCAGTTTATACTGGGCGCCAACAAGTTGCTTTGCCTACCATTTTCAACGGCCTGGTATGGGATACATACTAGCTGGAGCTTGTTCGAAAGCTTAGCACCATCAGTGTTCTTACGTAAATGAAAGTGCATTAAAGTACCGTTCTATCTGTCGTACACAAATTTTGTGTGATCCTTTCATCAAAACAACTGACTTTAGGTAAATGCAGCGTACTGCCTCAATGTAGTGGTATATCGTTGAAAAAATCGCCAGTGAAGTGGAAATGTATCGTACATGGCTTGGCGATTATGCAACGTGGCTTCGAAGTGAAACATTTCCGGTTAGAAACAACAGAAGAAGAAGCCTCTAATCCACCTGTTTATACTGCTTTAGAAAGGATTAGTTGTTGGCACCACGAATTGTTTGTTATTTTTCAGTGAGAAATTTGCAATAAAATCTCATTTTTTCTCGCTTATGCGATGTAAGTTCCCTTAACTCATAATGCACACGGCATATTTGTCATGTATAGATTACGTTTAATTAGGGTTAGAATTTGAGCGTTCTTGAATAGTTATAAATTAAGCACTATCTTGCACTCACGGCAGGAAGAGTTCAGACAAAAACGAACATGAGATTAACGCGGGCTATCTTGTTCGCTCAAGCTACAACATATAGTAGTGAGTCATGAAGAACAAAACATCATAACCGACACCCCCAGAATTTCTGCGACTACTTCCTCTCACTGACTGGATATGTGGCTTCCTAACAGTGGGAATTCATTAGAACATGGTTGGCACTCGGTAGAAACAATACTTGCCTCCTTAATTGTAAGTAGCCATTTAAATAACACGGTTTTTCGTGCTTCTTCGTCTCACAGTAGTCAACTGCGTGTGAATTTACGAAAGAATTCATTACATACGACACTCCGGGTGGTTGGTTACGGTTAGTAGCATGTTGCATTGTATCAGTGATCGACTGTTGTTAATCAACAAACCGAGCGTCAGACAGCAAATGCTGCGCGTTTAAGGCACGGTAATCCACGCGAATGTGAAATCTGCACAACCCACAATATATCGATCAGTCATCTCGATTACAGTATTGTGCCGATGCCTCGTTACGTAATTCTCTCAAAACATATTTGAAAACATTATCTTCAGTCGTAACTGAATAGTTACTAGCATGGTCTCGATTGAACAGCTCAAAGACTTTATAGTGAGACAATCACAGTGGGAATGAAGTAATTCTCAACAGCTAATTGCCGTGAAGTCAACCAATTCACATCCTAATCGTATATTTGACCCTGTCTCATGTGCAGACGAAAATATATGATCTATCTCAACGAATCCTAATCTCACCGAGGGAACTCTGTGAGTAGATAACATTTATGGTGAATAGGTTTGAGTGCATAATTTATGTGGTTCAAATGAATAAGTAATGGGTTACATTGGGCGAAGGTCAACTGTGCTCACTTGTTTATTTCAACCGTGTTCGTGATAAATGACAGTCGTGACTTATTCATACAGGTTGCAGTATCAACCCGGTCGTACGGACAAGTGTGAATGTTTGTCGGAGAGTGTACAGCTTTTCGACTGTCTCGGTTGCCGCGATGGGACGATAATTCATTTCAGGACATCATTCTGATATCGAGATTTTGTGTGCTCCACAATGGTATTCCTTACATAACTGAAGAGGAAGGGGGACTAAGCAACCCCATCGCACACTAGTTGACTTGGAGAATGTCAGAGATCGCTGCGCATAAACGTGGAACTCGTATTCAAAGCCGATTGAATGTGACTGAAACAAGGCTAATACCTCTGTTTTTGTCAAACGATGTGACGGTACGTTTTTGAAGGTAGGAATAAATGTTTGTAACCATCACTCATGAGGCTTCATTTTAGTCCTTCAAATGAATGAAGTGACCGGATCCACTCGGTTATTAGGTGTAAACTAAGAACTTATTAGTCAGCTAGTTAGCAATCCTTTGCAAATCGCTGTAGATCACTTTCCAACGATTCAGCAGTTTACTAAACAACGTTTAAAAAATGCACGGGGTTCTTTACAGCAAAACCCTACTTAATATGTTCACCATAACAGTCTTCAAAGCCACACAAAAAGGCAAAACGTGAAACTTAATGTGCCTTGTCAAGTTAGTAACTGTTATGTGAATCCAATGGACAGAGTTCGGGTTGATATCACCGGATAGTATCTCAGCCATGCAGGGGTTCTCAAACTTGTATTGAATCAATTGAACGTTGTTTTTGTTAACTGGTCATTGTTGACTGCAATACCACAACAACAGTACTGTTGGATACTTCCGTGATCTATGCGGTTTTTGACCTTTTCAACTGTAATGTTTTATTCGCAATTTTGTTTCGCGCATCCTTTTTGCGGAAAGTACGACTTTCATGTAGTTCATTAAAAAATTTAAAAGTTGTGCTCGGGAAAAGTCATGTAATTTGGGCTTGTGTTATACTGAACAGCTTTAATGTGGATCAAACATAGTACAGTTCCATCTGGCCAGTTGGTCGCACCACTAAACGAGATTCAAGATCATGAGTCTAATGTTTACCGGCTACAGTCATGATTAGGTTTAGTCGTATTCGACCAACGGTGGCCCGGATACTGTTGGCCTTGCAGTTCGTGACATACATCCTTTCAGTTCACATTGCATATACAGTCCAATCTGCCACGTTCTGTGCTTAGTACAGACAAGAAAGCGCACAGAACCAACTGTGAAATAGCGCTATTTGTCGTTACACTTCTAGATTTGTGATAACCTTTTCTTTCGAAGTAAACTTGCATGGAATGTAAGTAAATAAAAATGTTTTAACTGACAGTCTAGCTGGTTTGATCAACACTTAGTTTGTTCACTCATTAAAATGTAATCTAACTATTTAATGACCTGTTTCTATACACAACTGAACAATAGATGCAAACGACGGTGTCTTCTAAACATTATTTTACAGCTTCACGGTTGTAGTTACAAATAGTCAATATTGATGCATGACATACGGTGATTCGATTGTACCAGATGTGAAGCTTTTTATCAACATGCTTGCTTCATGAAAGCATGATCGGGGTTCAGTTGGCGGTCGTGTCAAGAACAGATACGTCTACTGGGCTTTAACAAGAGTGAAATTGAAACGTAACATTTATGTTTGGAAAAGAAACTGACTGTGAGTTATGTTGAACCTTAACTTCATTAACTGGATTTAACAGAAATTGGCTTTGACTGCGTGCGCGATTGGAATCAGTGGCTAAAATGCACAACTTGAGACAGCGGGCATGGATTTAGTAGGGGTAGTGGGGCTGGAGACACCAAGGTGACATCAAGTGATATCAAGTGTCGTGCATATGGAAGTTAACAGCTACTAGAATTCAAACATAAACGAGCCGGGAGCTTTTCAGTATATGCACCAAAGTACTTTTTGGGTTTTCAGAAAAGAGTAGTATGGACGGTAGAGCTCATAGAAGATTTTGTTTCCACAAAGATTGGAGTTTAGCGGTTGGATGTTATGCACATTTGGTGCTCAGTTTTGGTTAGGTAGCACTTATCCATAACAGCTGCCACAAAATAATCTGTACGTTGCATGATAATACAAAACTTGCCAAAGAAGGCATATCGGAATTCAGTGTTTGATATGACGCATCACGCACACATAAGATGTCACGTGAATGGACTTAAGCGGCCTCCTGAGTGGATAACGCTCAACAAACGAATGCTCCCACAAAAGTGAGACGATGGCTGATTTGCTCCACCCATTCAAAAATGGCGATCAGATGTTATGTTGAACTTATTTGCAATGAGTAACGATTAAAACAATCTAGTCAAACGTGCGTCGCACCTGAACAACAGACTTCCTTGAATCAAAATCGTGGAATGTGATGACAAACGAACCGACCACAACGTAAAACCTGGTCTTTCAATAATACTCATTGATGCAAACACTGTAGTTTCTATAAAACTGGGCCCTGTTTTCTAACTGAGATAACGTAGTCACGCTGAGACCATCGCTGTTAACATGTTTTTCACAAGTTATCCAGGCAGGCTGTTCGAGACCTGGCCGGTGGACGCTATTTTGGTTGTGTAGATTACTGTAATGTTATAACAAAAAAGATATTGGTTCTGAGGTAACCGTTCAAGTGATTTAGAAACATAGAAGTTTCGGAACAATTAGCTCTTGGAGAAATGACAGCATCATGTAGGGACTGTGTAAGATTACAATCAACTGGGCTAGGTGTAGTGTTTTTTAAGCTAATGACTGATCGCTGGATACGACGTTCTCGAGTAACTTCTATTTTTAAGACAAGATACACAACTATCTCGTTTTACTCTCTTTTCTGTGGTACTAGTCTGCATAAGTATTCGGCGGTGGGTGGTATGTGTGAATTGTACATGATTAGTGTCACCCTGCAAGTGGTATTCTATGGAATCAGTAGCTTGTTCCGATGCGCATACTGTGCAGCTTCTCTGTGGTTAATATCTTGGAATACTTACTTGATTGCCTTTGAATTCTGAAGGCATGAACATGTGGAAGAGAATGAAATAAAAACAATATCTCATATTGATAAGCTTTACATTTCAAGATAATCTTATTTGATCTTGAACCTGTAATTTTAAGAGAGCGAGTGCACTCACTTATCCTGGATTGCAAATAAGGTTGGTCATCTTTTTATATATTTTGAGTTCATGGCTTTGTTCTAATGTTCCCACCTTGAGAAATGTTTATCTCCAACATGCATAGAGCTATAATGACCTAACGTCTTTGAAATCGGCTTCAGACTTTCACCGATGTTTTGTTTGGTTTAGTGAGCGCTAGGTGCGAAGTGCACTTTTGCAATGCAGTGTGAGAGAACCTGTTGAACATTTTTCGAGGAAGACATTGTAATCCGAGATCCATTTGCTTGACAAGAGTTATATTTGATTGTCTCCAGCAGTGTAAAGTCACCGACTATCGCAGAGTCTAGCGAAATATTCATCTCATCCAGTTGGCTTTTTGCAGGTGCACAGCATGGAAGACAGTTATCATTTAGAATTTTGAGGACCAGACTATCCGACTCACGCAGCTTAAACACTTTATAATATCTCCGTGAAATTTTATCCTGATTTCTCAACTTCCTTGTGATGCGCTATCAATCTTCATTTAGTCTGGCGTAACCTTCTCCATTTTGAAGTTTTCATAATTCGGAAATTCCATGGAAAATAGATTACGCCAGTTAGCAGTCGGCAGAGAACAACGTGATTATTTCAGTTCCCTTGCAATGTCAAGAGCGAACAAAGTTGCTCTTTTTCTTTTGAAATTCAAATTGTTGATTAAATTATGCATGAAAAGATTTAGTTCAACCGCTAGCTGGGTTAACTGTAAGCAGGTTGCCAAAAAACATCTGTCAAGTTCTACGGTTTGCTGGTGGACTATGGGACTGGGCAACATTTTATACGGACAAGCTCTAAGTTTAGTCTTCAACTCAAATTTGGTTCAATATTTTGCACTCACCTGACAGGTAGGAACAAACGAGGGTATAGCTCATGTCATGTTGAAAGCAACGAGCTTTATTGCCCCGTTTGATTTTATATCCAACATCTGAGTCATCAGTGAGCACTTTTCTCACAATAATTATTGACGAGTCACACGAATTCCATTGGCAGTTTTTAAACCAGCATCCACATGCCGTTTTTCGCTGTCGGTTGAATTTAAAATTATTTAGTTTTGGAGAAAATGTTTATTACCTGAGAATCTATTAAGGCTTCGTTTGACAAATTTTTACTAATTCCTACAAGTTGGTTTTATGGAGAGTATACAGTCATTATGAATTTATAGACAACAAATGACATTAATTTACAGTTGGTGGTCGTGACACAAAGGCTGTTGTACTCGAGACCACCTTAGGTCTTATAACCGAATGAAATATTATTGGTTATTCCGATTTCTATCTTGTGCTGAAACTCGTGCGATCTTGTACACCCTTGACATAAGAAAATTACATCTACTATGTTAGCGTTCATCATGTTTACCGACAGAAATTATCAACCATTCATTTCACTTAGTTTTCAGCTCGAAAATGAAATTATTATACGGTTATTGATGACACATCGCTGATGAAACTCGTCGCCTTTAAGTAATTCTGCTGTTACATCATGTTCTTATGCAAAACGTACGTGTACGTAATCTGTTGATACAAAATAAAGAATCCTGTTCTCTGAATGTTACAACTGACTCAAACGTTACCACCGAACCAAACGATTCGTGCATTTTCACTGCAGTAGAATCCATTTACTTCTTCACGAACATTGAAACTACAATTCACGCATGTGAATGTTGTCAAACGTACTAGGGTTAGTGTACTACATTTAGTCGGTGACTTCACGTACTCCACATCGGTAGAGTGAGCTCTGACGTAAAATTCTCAAAGCCCCATTGAACTGTGAAAACCAGATTAATCGACGTGAGTTTTGGAATTTGGAGTGTGTGATCTTTTTCTTTTCGCCTCTTACTGTCGCATTTTAAAAAAGTACAAATCTCCAGAATGCTGAGAGATAACTGAAGTGATTTTTCGGCAGTCTTCTGTCAGACCATTTTTAAGTGTGCAACTCTTACAACTTCTCAAATCACGGTTTGCAGTCCACGTTTATAAAAATGACTTAACATTTCTATAAATATTATTCGTAAGTATACTTGCCTGATAGAGAGCATTTGGTTACAATTCGGTTTATCACATTTATATAATTTCAGATTGCATTCAAGTGTTCTAGTCCAGAGTCCATAACTTTTAGGGACTTCCCTCAAATATTTTGATAAATAGTTCATGCTTAACTATGTCAGTACACTATACATGTCTGCAAACATAAGATAGTTTCTAATATTTCATATTTAGATTTTGTTCTCAGTGTGTCAAGTATTGTGCATTATGTTGGATTTAAATCATTCGAATTGTGATCACGAAAATTACCACAATATTTTGAGATTAACTCGAAGTCACTTGACGTAAAACGTATACTAAACAACAATAAGAGGAATACCCGATCAAATATGGTTCTTAGAGCCAAACATTGGGAAGAGGTTATAAAAGATTACAAACCCTGACAGTAAAATATTTACTTGATTGGTGAACTAGTTGTCAGTGCTCACATCAACTACAAATTTAGTTTTGAAACTATCACCAATAGCCACTATGGAAAATACAGTCAGTGTATGAACCTATCTTACTTACATAAAAACATACAAATAAGTCGAATGTAGGGATACCATTTCAAGAATTTTAACTGCTCCGTTGTTTTGGTTTATTTCGTCTCGCACCTCAACATTTTTCTCACCAGTGTCGTGGTTAGTTAACTAAATCGTGCTGGTGAGCATTAACAAACCGATACACCTAACAGAAACTTTAGATGAGCGTAGACTTCCATTTAATCCCCTACATGTGTCGTGGCAGAATGTGTACAGCAAACGAAAGCTGGGCACTGATTTCTTTGTCCGTAATTCCACTTTATGCGTTAAAATGTAAAACAAATACAGACATATAAATATAAATTTGTGAGTATATGAGATGAATATTCGTAACACTTCTGGAATTATTTCACTTCAGCGGACAACCAAAGAATCCAAGATCTTTGCGTCCAGATGAGGTTGGTTTTAATGCCGACATCAAAATCCTAAATTATTCCGGGCAGCTTTTCACCTGAAATGCTTCCATCTGTTTTCTGTTCGCTTGATTAGTAGGCAAGCGGTAACCCATATAAGGTTGTAGTAATCTGACTGGCTTTTGCCAAGAACACTAAAGAATAGTCCGGGATTTGTTTCGTAACATTTTGAGTAAGCTCACATGTTTATTCACTTGCTTATTCCGCCTAGTTTATTCCCTGCTGTGTCGCAGCTGTCGTACTTGATAGAGTCTCTAAGTTGTTGATCGTTGGTTTTTGTCAATAGTTTCAGTAGATGCATAAAATGAGCTAGTTTGTGACCAACATACCCAATCCACGTGTCTACATAGGTATTGAGATTCGTATCAGAACTAAGCTTAGAATGCCCTAGTAACTCTATCGAACATAGCAATCTAATTTTGTGAAAGTATATCCGATTTGAGTGTGCCACGTACCGTTCATTTGCATGGCTCGGTGTACTGTTAAGCCAATGGCAAGCCATTTGGTCTGATCACTTCTTATACTTTATTTTTTTTCGTTGTATGAAAATGGTTGTTTGGTTGGTGATTTCCATCGTTGTGTTAGGAAAATGTGCCCTATCGACAGGTCTAACACACATTTGTGACACTTCAGTTAAACAGATAACAAGATGAGGGATAGAAGTTTTATCAGCAATTTCAATAAGCCGAGAATAAAAATGTATGTGGTTGGGACACATCATGAGTAAAAGCAGTTAACCAATCATAAACTGCAACGCTGAGTGTTACAAGCAGATTTTTCTGAACACAGCATACCACATAAATCATTTCGGAAAATAACAGTATCAGCAAGGTTGTTGTCTTGGAAACAGCAAGCGAAGTACACTGGCTGAACAAAATTTTGACAATTAATTGTTAACTAACGTATTTATCTTGTTTTTCTGCCCGAGCTTTCTTGGCTACTTTGATCGAAGAACTGTTTCTTCAGCTCCAAGAATGGTATCGCTGGAGGCATTTCAAACCTTCAGTTGTGTCTTGTTTCATTCGAAATTTTTATTGGACTGTCAGGTTCGTTCGGTTACATAATTTAAAAGTTACCGGTTCGTGTACTTCTTGGGGTTATCTAGTTAGGTTGACTCTGATTCAGAAAAGTTAGCACAGGGTTTTGTAACATCTCGACTATAGTTTACACCTTCACTAGAAAATGCTTCACTGGTCAGAAATTAAATTCACCTTCTATCCTATTTGCTAATTAGACCGTATAGCTACATGACATGGGTGTTATGTGGCTAGAGTGTAACCATTGGAAAAGTCATCATAATGTTGTAGGCAAGATGAACGCTATTAGATAGGCTGCCATCTTTCAACTAAACATGTAAACCGAGCATTCGGATTCAGAAGGGTTGATTATAGCGGAATGTTTGTCTAGACAAAAACACCAAAAAATGGACTTTCATGAGGGTTGAACAACATAGACGATAAAAGCAGACGGAATAACGATTTACCGCCGCTTGCTTGTCAACCTTATTGAGTTGATTACTACATATATAATTCTAGAGTAACCTTAAAAACACAACGTTTCATACGTTTTTTAATCAGTAACAAAGTCGTAAATGGTTGGGAGTGATTGCCATAAGAACGAAGCAAACGTTCGTTTAATGTGTACATATTACTGATCATAACTGTATAAACCTCGTTGAGGAGAACTTGTGGACTGTTCACAAATATGGAGAGTGACTCTGAAGTGAAACTGATGCTATTTATATGTTAGAGTTGTATCCAAATCGACTGGTTGTACATTTTTCATACTGGTTTATATTCACGTATTTATGGCGTTGTTTCAAGTGTTCGAGAGGACCGGTTAGTATATTTGACTTATAACTCAAATTGTATTCATTGTAAAAAATATCCAACAGACATCAGTAAAGAACCATCTCGAATGAGATAAACCTTTACAAAGTTGAATGCGACATAATTCTGACCAGCCATTTCGGGGGCTGGCTCTAGACTTTTATCACAGATGAGTCATTTGCTTGAGGCTTCTGAGATAAGATGTTCAAACAATGCCTTATTCTACTAGTCGTGTTAATGTTTTCACAATTTCCAAAAGGATCTGTTTAGGCTCAGGATGAACATATACATATATGCTACATATCTCAGTGATACATCTGCTCAACAGAATGTTGTACAAGTTTTATCGTTTTAGATTTTACAAAGCACTCATAAGTTGTACAGAATTGTTCTTTAATTACTATCTCTAAGCAACCGTCATAAAAAAGCATTGGCTTTTGGTTATTTACAAAAGTATACGTTCTACTCCTGTCAAGAACATTAGCAGTATGTTTTGGTCAGTTAAAACATTGGTCAATCCTACGGGCTACCACGTTTATTCTTTGTGTTGCAACTTTTATGAGTGGCATCAAGTTGATACATGCTTGGTTTACTGCAACATTTGCATACTCACACCTTGTTTACAAACACAAAGTGGGTTGTTCTTTCCAATTGGAAAAGCAGGTGTGGACATCTCGCGTGCATTAGTGCAGCAATGATGGACAGTTAGGGGGTAGCGCTGGTTTGGTTCGATAGGTGACACAGTTTACAATGTCCCCCCTTTGGAAACTATCGTTTCGATGTAACTGATGCAGCAAACTTTAAAAAAAACTAAACGGAGTAATGTTTGTCAATCTATCTGAAGAAATAAACTGCTGTTTGCTTTTTATTAGATAAGAAAATTGACAGTATTCAACTAATCGTTATTCTGGCTCTTTCCATAAAGCAGATTTTGTTTAAGTATATCGTAAGTAATACACACACTACTTACATAGTGATCTACTTTATGTCTTTTTCGATCAGAAAATCCCCCAACCGCACCATTATCGATTTTTCTAGTGTGAATAGTTCCCTAGTTAAAAATAAATCAGGATCAACAACACCCATTTCCCTCACTTTTGGTAAACTGTTTTTAGTGTAATTGTACCAACTGCCTTCATGCTATGAAACTGACGAGTTCAATTGACCCCTTAGCATTTGCAATGAATGTTGACTATCAACCGTCTCGTCGGTTGGCTTCCAAGGTGGCTTTTGCTATGCCTGATCAGCATACGTGTAAATTTAACAGGTTAGTTTCCGAACCTATAATACATTGGTGCGCCAGTTTTTATCTTTGATGAAATTCAAGCAGTTGCTTGTTGCGAAATTCACAAATGGATATATACAACGATGCAACAGAGGTAGGCGGTATTACGTAATTACGTGGAGACTAGTTATGACGTTATGTTTGGTGTTGTTTGTTCAGAGGTGGTCACCGTTCCGATGGTGTTTACTTGAAACTGATGATAATCATCCTTTTGCTGAGCAATCCTAAGTAGCATTTTGGTACTACTTCATTTCGTTCCTGCGTAGACGGAGATTGTTTTTCTTCCTCAGCACTGTGCGCTGGACACTCGTTTCGTCTTGAAGTCGAATCTTTCCTGCCTCCGACTTGCAGCCCTCCTGATAGCCTCACTGAGGCTGGACTAGAACGGTTTCCGTGTTGAAGTGTCGGCCAATCGCAACACAGGTTCAGGCTGGTGCAAACGGAACTTTGGCCAATCGGCGCTAGCCAATCGAAAATAGCAGCCAGCTGCCACGACAAATTTGGGTGCAACAGAGGCTGAACATATGCCATGTTTAAATAACTGAATTACTTGTGTCGTTATCGTAGAAGGCATCAACGAAGCGGTCAATCAGTAGGCAACAATCCTGCTGTTCCATAGCAAACGTTAATGTACGGACAGTAATTTTTCTCTAAAAAGATCCCTTCTTTTATAATAAACTGTGGTTCTGTAGTGTGGCTAAGACGTTCGTTTTTTCAAATTTTTTCACAAAAAATAATTACTTTTCACTTACATTTCTTGCGTTTGCGAACTGTGAAACCATCATAGCCTCCGGCACGTCGGTCTGACCCATATATCGCTTGCAGAAGATTCAAATCAACTTATATTGTCCCAGAGACAGTTCAGGATTTTTTAACCTTGTTGTGTAAATGTCATAATTTTTGCCCACCCACTCCCCAAGTGGGGTTGTAACCCATGTTTGTCCCTTCTCCCTACTATTTCCTCTTTCGCGAAATGTTGTTTTTTATGTGTTCCTTCTGTCTCAGTTTGTTTATCTTTATCATGATGCTGTGGTGGATCACCGTTTCATCGGACTCCGTGAACATCTTCGTAGGGAGCAATGTTCATCGGAAAAGGTATTACATAATCGAACAAAAACGTAATTTTTACAGCTTTAGTGTGTGCAGCACAAACGAGGAGTGAAGTATGAAGAAAATTTTGATACGTACGCTTTTAATTTAATATTGTATACCTATCTGGAGTTGTTTTAAACTCTTGGTGCACAAAGACAACACTTAAGAGACAAAAATTTGTGCACCCAACTCATGATAAAAAGGATAACTTGAGAAAATGTGTAATCCCATTCGTTTACCTTGTCACATGTCTTTGCGAAATATTAATTATTAATGAACAAAAATGTTGCTTAGGCTCAAAAGTTCTTCAAAAAGGATCTTTCCGTTAAATAGAATGTTTCCAACTTGCTACTTGTATTCGAAGTACTGAATAATACTCCGTCTTTTAAATGTGCAAAAATCGAGAGGCGAACGGCCATTTTGATTGTCTAGACTAGTTGGTTCACGGCTCGGAACAATACACTGTGACCGTCCGAACCGGTAATCTAGAGTTTGACTTATTTTGACATATTTACAACGTAACCGAATGACAAAGGTGGTTATTTGCTAACGAATAAACTAAACTAGATTTAAGGAAGTACTCTTAGAATCAGAGACACAACATTGAAAAGAGCGCTATCTGATTGAACCACTAGGTGGGTAGTTACATAATTATTGACAGTAATGTTTCATCATTTGCCTCAAATGCGTCGTTTTTGAATTTGGTTATCCGAATGAGTGACTGTGCTTTTCAAAGCATGCATGGAGTTTTCGCACCAGGGTTTTAAGGTGCTTATCCTGTTCACACAACATCTATTCACAAAAACACATGTGTTTGCGTTTGTAGTGGGAAGTCTAGTGAATTTCTCAAAGGTCTCTATTGGAATTCTTGAAATCGTATGGCATGTGTTGCCGTATATGCAGAGAATTGATACTCCTGGCCTTTGTAAGTTTAACGTTCCCTACATTCCTACCGCAAGTGTTTCAGTAAGTCACAAAATAACATTTATAAAGCTGAAGTATACTTACGATATTGATTTTAAGTTTTCATGCAGGTCCTGCTCGTTTAGTCTTGTTTGAACCTTGCTAACAAACGTTGTATTTTTAACACATAATAAAAAAACAGTGTAAAGCCGGTGTGTACATTCAGCGCTTCACTTTTACAATTCCTCTGTTAGATCCGGTTTGTGATCTTGTTTGCTGTTCTGTACACAGACAATATTCCATGGTTATTCTGCACTCTTCAGTAAATCAGTAAAACTGGAATCGATTGAACTCTGTGCAAGATATATTTGAAATATAACACGTTAGCATTCGGTATACTTTATAGTTACCAATCGGGAGATCTGATTACACAGAACATGCAGGACACACCCTAGATTTGATCATCATGATGATCATTTGCCTTTCTATACAATTAAGTAAAAATACTAACGACGGTACCGCGTACTTGCGGTTGTGCCAGTTAGGTAGCTAAAGTTGACAAACATTACAAATGAACTATGAAAAATAGAAATGGCAAAAATACGACAAAGTTACAAAGACACAAACTTTGTATCCTTGCCAGGTCGATCGTTTCAGTCTTACATGCTACTGTGGTAAACACGGTAGCCTGCTCATGAACAGCGTGTCCGTGGTTCACGTCCTGGCAGTGGCGATGATATGCACTACTGGCGAGCTCTAATGAGAGCGAAACTCGAGTCTAGTGATTCTTTTCGAAAGGGGCCGACTGGAGAGTCTATGGGAATGCGACAGCTGCGATCAATTGTGGGTGATGTTCAACTTGGAATTAAATTTATTGTTTTGACGATGACGGCTGGATGTGGTGTATTCTGAAAGGGAGAATGAGAATCGTTGTATGGTAGGCGATTGCATGAAACGATCAGTAGCAATCCTCTGTCAAGCAGTTATACTTTACTTACAAACATCCAAAGCAACTTGTTCGCCTGACAAACTTGAATAAGACAATGAGAAGATGCAAATCATGTGATATTCTCCTGACTGAAACGTTGTATATTCTGGTCACAAATGAACAAGTAACTAATTTTGAACATCGGGATAATGTTCCATAGGGTAGAAGTCATGGTTTATGAGGTTAGATAAACAAACAGAGAAATGAAAGTTTAGAATGTAGGCAGTTGGAACGTCGACACAAATTGTTTTTGAATGCGCAGAAGGGGATGTTGATGTTTGATGGCTAATTCCTCAACAAACTGTGGGATGCGTTTCTGGTTGTTTAAAAAACCACAGATAATGCGTTAAAAAGTTCAACTCTTTGTCATCTTTGGACTAGGAGTTTTGCTATTGATGACGCGGGGTGCCGTCTGTTGGGTGCTTTACATACACCTGGCGTTATTAATTGTATTTCTGGCCACTTGGTAACTTTCTATTTGACATGAGAAACTAACTGTCGATTTTGTCTCCTTATTTAATTCACACTGCAGCTACACGAATATTTGTATAAACAATGAGATATGACAGACGTAAGCTGTTTGTTCCTAGCCCAGTAAACGGGTAGGGCTCGGATTCGACGAGTTATACATAACTTCACAGCGTTACAGGACCTGAAAGCAACCGTTGCTAGAGGCGTTTATTTCAGTGTTTGCCAACCATCGTCTAGAAACGGGGGTTGTAGTTCTGGGATGATGACACTATTTTACTTTGTGATAAATTGCAAACGGTACTTGGTGGCTCAATTATATTAGTAAATTGTCTTCTGTGTATGGCCTCCCCCCTCTGGTAAAGATCGTTCGAACTAGATTTCGTTGTATAATGCACTGAACGGAAGCTCTTAGATTGCATATACTGTCCTCTTTAAGTAGGCTTCTTGTGTGCTCAGAAACAATTTATGTTGACGCTGAGGCTGTCCTAGTAGTCAACATGCCAGTATTTTTTTGTTCCACTCACGTGTCTGCCTATCCAATCCCATACACCATGCTTTCCATCCTATAGAACATTGTCCTAACGTTCAAAATCAATTACGTCTCTAAATGTGATCAGGACGTCTAAAAGTTTCATCAGAAGAACATCACATGAACATTATAATGAAACAATTCGAGAGTTATAGATTGTCTGGATCAAACACTGTATTATTACGATCATCTACAAGCTCAGGCCCTGTGTCAAGCGTTTATGCGTGATTTCAGTGAGCAGTGCCTGACAATGCAATGGCAGTTGAAATTTGCGAGCTGAGTAAAAAAAATGCACCATTTCTTTTGGAAAGAGAAAGACGGAAAAGTACAGAGGAATCGGAAAACAGCAATGAGTTGGAAATTATGGTCAGTTTTTATTAACCTGAGTCCTGTACCTTTTGTCAGTATTCAAAATACCTCTCAACAAGTTGATGATTTCTGTGCTCTCAACTTGGAGTGAACTCTTAGTCTTGGGGTCATGAAATGAAGTCAATCGGACAACTACGGTTTCCTCTCGAAGCATTTGGGTAATCTGTGCGTCACTAGCACGCGAATGTGGTTGGGCGTTTGCATTTCACAGTTCAGTCGTACCTAATTCGGGGTCAGTGGAACATTGGTCTCCATGGTTGTTTTAGAAAAAATGTTGCCGAGGTTCAAATCCAGGCTACGACAGCAGTATGCACTATAAACGCGCACTTACATAAGTCAAACTTCTGTTTAGGTTTGTTTTTTGAAAAGTGGCTGATTAGAAAATGCACAAATACATGAGAACCTTGGGCGACTTTGAGAGGCACTGAAGTTGCATCAACCAAACTTTAATACTGGTTACCAGTGTATTTCATTTTCGATTACAGACGAGTGTGCATGATGAACGTGTAAGCCTGTTTGAAGGTGCTGAACAAACGTCATATTTTTTAGACGGGAAGAGGGCCTAATAAAGTGAATCAGATAACCTGTTGAGTGAAAACACAACTGATTAAACCAATTTATACGACTATACTTTCGTACAAATTTAGCGACTACAACATTCTTGAAAATTATCAACCACCAATATCTCAAAGATTACGGGGGCAGAGTGCCATACTGGGTGTCATAAGACCCACACCAAACAGTGTGAAGCAACTGCTGACACCCGCCAACTAGTGAAATTTAAGCCAAAAGGATTACGTAACGAACTAAGGGCGATATAAATTTTATAGGTATTTTGACAATAACAGCTTAAGCATTTTCCGAGTTATCAATTTACAATTCATTGTCACAAACTGGTGGTTACCATTTAGGAATGCTGTTAATTTTCTGGAAGTCACTGAGCGTGTCTTACGTTATACCGACCCGTCCTCAAATATTTTAAGCGAACACAAACTGGAGCTGGGTAGCCCGTTTGGCTGACAAACCCGAATTACTTATCACTCAACCAGCTGGCAACGAGAACCTATAATGAAAGTAGTTTTAACGCCACAACTAAATCAAATGCAAACTTGTAAACGTCTGTAGCAACGGATCGTGGGTTAAAAGATGTGTTCCAGGAAGTGAACGAGCCACATAAAACTCATGGACTAGAGGGTGATAGGATTTTCCAATTAAGTTGTTCCGTAAGCGTGTATGCATGATACATTTTTGACTATGTAAGGACAGATGAATGATTTGGTTTAATTATAGGATTTTGAAACCCGTGCTACGCAGACAAACGCCATTGTGTTGTGAACCAATCCATATTTTTTGAATAACAAACTTTTAGTTTGTTAATAGATTTCGCAACTGTCATTTGTATGAGTATGTGAGCTAATTCAACAGTGTATTACAAGTACTAGCGATCTTCAGCTTATTTCTGATTGGTGATAATCGGTTGTAATCTGTCCATATGTTTCTCGGAAATGACAGAAAGTAATTCCCGTGGAAATGTCGTGTTGTCACGGCAATCTTAACTTGACTCTCTTGTAGTTACTGTGGTATCTGTCAGGATTCACGGCTACACGCAGTGTATCGAGGCGGTTGTAAACCTCTTGGTTCAGGGCAGAACAAGACGGAATGTTGAAGGTTTACTCGGATAAACTGGTTCTGTACATAAATAAGCAACGGTTAGCAATTTATACAACTTACAACCAAGTGAACTCTGTGCACGGAATTTAACCGTCAGCAAATATCAACCAATAACACGGTAGCGTAAACAGTTCAGTGCGGCGGTACAAAACAAACAAACAGCGAGTTCAAAAGAGAAGTTCGTAGTGTCATTGCAGGGTTGGTTACGTGTACTAATGTAAGAAACGTTCGGTCAGTAATCAATGTAATCAATACCGGAGTATATATGTATAGAACCTACAGTACGATAGTTTGGCCAATGGGGTATAAGTATAGTGATCAGTTAAGATTGGCATTGGGCACACGGCCGTAAATGACGCTATCATAGTCTTCCGTTCTGTACAGTAAACCTTCTACATGTTCCCTCATCTTTATTGTGAATTTAAAATCTTAAAATTCCAGAAGCAGCTTCTTTAAACATATAATACAACATAATTATCACAAGCATTGTCATGATTTGAGAAAGCTGGGGGTGATGTGAAAGTCATTAGCAAAGCAACAGCATATTTGCTTGACTTCAGTGTGATCCGTTTATATTCACCATTTAATTGAAAACCATTATTCCCAAGTGCCATGTCGAAAATTCCCATATTGAACTTCCTCAGACAAAACAGACAGTTTTCAGCTAAAGCGAGCTGTGTGTGAGGAACAATTGTTTAAATAGCTCATTGTCTACCTTTTGAATAGGGCGACATTGTGAAACGTTCACCTTACTAATGAAAACCCTGTTAATTTTTAGAAATTTCGTTCAGTTCTCTGGAATTAGGGACACACTGATAGTTGAGATACAGACGCACGCGGACGTATTTCTTTTGCTTGTGTGGGTGATATGTAAATTCACGTCAACAAGTTGGTTTTACTGGAGAGATTAAAAATGACAGAAAACTAAAAATGACTTGAAGTGAAAAAACTGATTATCGATTATTCGACTGTTTTAAGGAAAGCGCAAATCGGGTGCTGTTTTCTTGAACAATTCATCAAACATTCTGATCTTCCTTAAAAACGTAATTATGTTGCACCAGCAGAAAAGAAATTGCACCGTTTACGTCAAAGTGCTTCTGAAAATATCACCCATAACCTACGAGTTTCCACTGCGGGAGTTCCACATTTTGTCAACACCTTGAAGTAAATTCATAAAATGTGATCAGTCGTTCCTGACATTGTTCTACTGAAAATTACATTTGGACATGAGATAGAAAGGTAGACTGAATAACTTGAAATTGTGTGATTATCTACAATAACGTTCAAATACTTTTTAACATGTGTGAATTTATTTGGAGATTTTCGTTTCACCATACGACTTTCATATGAGACTGATAATGATTATGGAATTCAAAGACCGTTTACAAAAAATGACCTGCTAGCACTGGCGCCGTTTTTTGTCCACTTAATTAAGAGAGAAGTGTCTTAAAATTTTCGATGTCATCTTCCACCTTAGTTCTAGAAAATATTGGTTACCAGATCAATTATTCTGCAGTATGACATCCGCAATGTCATCAGGCAGATTACCTGGAGGTAATTTTGGATTTATTCATTATTTTTTGCTATCACAAGCCTGACAACAGGAGAAAGTAAGTACGTGCGTTAGTGGACATCTTTTGAACTGTGTTTATTCTCGGTTTTCCCAAAGAATATTCGAGAAGGTTTCAGCCCCAAAGCTATATGGGCATATTAGTGGGAAAACAGGCGGAATAAAGTTTCAGATGAAAAAACTGAGAAAAACCAGACATACCGATCCTAACCACTGCTAGGTAATAAGGGACTTAGGTTAGAAAGAGTTGGTTGCAATTTTCGACCTACTGCAGATGTCGCATTCCCATGGGCTTTTAATCCCATCAATTTCATAAACGAACAGTTTACTTGTGTTTCGCCCATGCTACAGCTTGCCACTAAAGTATATTCTCACCACTGCCAGGAGTGAACTTCATGCACGCTTTCAAGAAGTAACGGTTTTGACCACGGCACCATTGGCCTTACATTAGGCAGGACTGAGTTAACGCTCAACAGTGTACACGTGAATTACTGAATAAATGTTTATAGTATGCAGAAGAAGATCATGTGGAGCAAAATTGCACATCATCTGAGGTTCAACGATTGTACGTGATTGCTTTCTAGCTTTCTTGGGTGTAGTTGATCATTATTTGCAAAACATTTACTTGGGAATTAATATCGGTTAATTTTACTTTTAAAGATATGGGAAACTAGGTTTCATCGCAAATTAACTCAAAGCTTCATTTTCTCACTCAACTTTGCACAGCACGTTTGAAACTATGATTTCCACCCGACATAATTCTAGAGAAAAGTATTTATAGCTAGGATGTGTTCTTTGTGTTAGCGGGGAAATGAAGAACACCGGGTTAAACACCGACGCCAGAGCACACCCCATTTCCAGAGCGCACTTGGTGGAAGAGGAGTTTCAACTTCTGGGGCAGAACTTCGAAAGCGTGTCGGCTCACCATTGAAAGTTTTGATATCAAGCATTGAATGCACTGAAAATGACGTTGACAACTCTCTGTTGTATTATGTAATAAAATCAGCGGTTTTCCCATTCAGAGTTCCTACGGCAAGTCGCATATGATCACTCAAAACCATACCTTTGCCACAATGGTTTTTTCGCCAATTCTTAATAATCAATTACCTCCTCTAATTCGCTAGTGAATACACGTTCTTTTACGATTGGGAGGTATGCAGTTTTTATCAAATTACTATTTATTGTATTAAAAGATTCCTCAGCTTCCTGAACACGATGATTTAAACAGTACCTTAAGTGGTCATAAATGTTGAGCAGTTGTCTCACGGAATAATCCCTACTTATCGAACTCTGTCCGGAATAATCATGCGCAATAGGAGACCTAGTCGATTTGATCCGAAAATTATATAACATTAATCCAATATTTTCCTTCTATATGAGACTTCCGAATAGCTTGTTTAGGAAAGTTGCATCTGACTACAGTCTGTCGTTCGTTCGTAGTGCCACGACTGGGATTTTAAGTCTGCAATAACGCATGAGCGGAATATCGGTCTTGTGTTCTCTCAAAACCCAATGACTCTGAAATTGGACTATATATGAGCATATGGAGTGATGTTACTACTCATCAGAATCTGTTTGCACTTGCTAATCTTGCCTCCAAAGACAATGTGTCTACGTTAAACAAATCAACAGATACCTTTTTGTCGACACTGAGTAGCATCCTAATCATACCATGTTGTTGCCCACATCTGAACTGCAACTTCAGTAAATGGACAATTCAGTGTAAACAAGGTGAAGGTAACAACGTGTACGTTAAACTCGAAGGAAGACAGCTTCTCAACTAGTCTGATGGAAATGAAAAAGTATATATGCTCAGATTCAAGGATTGAGTAATCGACATACATAACTCACGTAAACATGTGGACAAGAATGTAGTAAATTTGAGTAATACTTTCCATAAATATTAATTAGTGCTACTGCGTAGTCCAAGACATGATAAATAAATAAAAGTATTAACAGGAAATGTCATGTGAGATTTTCTGGCGTATTGGCGTTGCAATTATACCGGAATTACAATCTGCAACCGGAAAAGAAACGTCCTTTTAACGGGTATCGCAGTCGAATCTAATAAGCGAAATGGCTCTGGTTACTAGACCACTAATATCAAAAGGTCTGTGAGCAAACGTGACAATTAATCAACCAAATAACTGATTAATGAGTTCCGTCCGTAACAAAGATAAACGATTCCTTTTATTTTTCATAGCTCAAATTATTTTAAAACTATATTAATGACTCGAACGGCTATTGAGACAAACATGTAGTTTGGGGCCTCTTTCCGTCTTTTTCGCCGCTGGCATTCTGTAGAAGTTACAGTTGCTAAAGACTGAGAATTCCGACACTAAAAAGGGTGAATTATTCAACGGTGGCAGTAAAAATTTGTAGTGTGTTTCTCCTTTCATGGTTAACTGCCACTTTCGTGCTCACTAGAATTTTTTGGCGGAGGTTTAGTTTAGATTTACTTGTTGACAACCGGCAATATGAGAGAAGAAATATCTACGAAGCCACCGTATGAATTTGCCCTAGTTTATATAACATGATAACTCCAATCTGGACCAGTTGTGGGTAGTGTTTCTTAACTGATCTTCTAGCGGTGATGCGCACACTTCTCGTTCTTAGCTCGTAAATGAATGACCAAACAAACTGATTTTCCCATCCGTTTTCGAAAGTGATAAGCGATTATTCGGGGCAAGAAACAAACAAGCCTATTCAAACAAGGATGTTAACAATGTCAGAAAAATCCAAAATAACGGTATTTTTAGGGAGTTACTCTTGAAATTAATCCACGTGACTCAATTTAATTTGTGATGATGAGTCGTCAACAAGCATGAACTGAAATGTTTGCATTGCGCATTCACCAGAAATATACCCATGTGGACATAGTAAGCAACCGATCTTGGTGATGGGTACTTGCTGATTCGTCAAAAACTCTTTCAACCTTAGGTACTGCCGGTAAAACGCACGTTTTCCTATCCGTGCTTGTGGTATTAGGAAGAGCACGTTGAAATCAGGAGATAACTGTTCAGTTGCAGCTAAACTACAGTCAGTTACGCGGTACACACACGATCTTCAAGGTCAGACATTTAACGAAGTGTCCCGCAATCTCGATTTGGACTTTTGTGTTACAAGCCGGAGCTAAAAACAGCTTCACTCATACACATTGAGCGGAAATCATAACTTGCGCAGCTATCTACCTTCCAGTACAAGTGTAACAAACAAGTCGGTCGTCCCTACTTTGATTATCTTCTACACATATGGACCAAATTCGGAGCAACGTAGAGACACCGGGAGTCAGCGTTCTTCCGAAGTAGGGCTTCCAACAACAGTCCTGCAAAAGGAAACAACCAGAGCCAGCGTGAACCAAAGACCCAGTAAGCCATGCACACGAATTTTACACACGAAAACCAAAACGGCATCGACAGCACAGCAGCAGGCCCTGTGGCGCAATTCATATTCAACCCGTGCACGCTTGCTGGTTTCCACCACGTTACAAAAAGTGTTCACATTTTTCACACACATGGGAAGGATGCGATCTGGGTTATATCTTTTATTCTGGTTTTACCATGTTCCTCATGTTTGACTACCATAACAATAGCTCCACTTCTAAATTTCGCGTTGTCCTAAGTTCCTTTATCGATCAGTCATCCTCACAGCAACATCATTCGAATTTGTCCGATCACATTCGCTTAGATGGAGGAACACTCTCCTTAAATTCAAAAAACTTGACTGATTATCAGGTTAATAACCTAATTAAATTTATCACGGCTTTCGTTTTCCTAAAAGTGTTTCAGTCAGGTACGTACACACAGAAGCATTAGACTAAAAATCCCCCTCTGTGAAAGCTGATTTGTGATGAATATTTTTATCACACATAAGGTTTTAACCCCATTCATGGTCTTACGTGATAGCCATGTTGACCACAACAACGCTGACCTCGTGTTATTAAGAATGATGGAATGTTCTATTAAATATCTTACATAAAGGCTCAGTCGGTTGTGATCGTTGATCAGATTACCGGATCACACAGACAGGGAGCACAAAAACAGTAATTAATTCTGTTCAATCAGCCCGCAAGCGTCACCCTTCATCAAGTTTGAATATCAGAAGTCATTAAATCTGTTCAGCACCGTAATGATTATTGGTAGGCGGTGGTATGAGTTGTGTTCAGACTAACTGAGCTTAACCTTCGATGTTTTCTGGGTAATTTTATTTCCTTTAACTGCTGGCTGATCAAGACCTAAGCAGTTGCCTTTTGGGTGCAGTAACTTGAACACATTGCTAATACCATTCGGTTGAGTTAAAAATCGAAGATTCAGATGAATGATTCTACCAACGAGCAAATGTTACGAGCTGATATATTACTAATACGTCCAGAAATGAGTCTTGCAAATAGCTATCCACAATTTTTATGAGTTGTGCTTAGTTACGAACTGTGGGAGGCGAATGCTGTTACCGAATATAAGTACCATTACAGACCGAATATATTTGACTTTTATGTTGTACATGAAAATACGATTAGCCGAGCAATCTGAACAGCCATTGGACTTGTTTGGTGTGCATACATCGTCAAGAACCCTAGTCGAATGGATCAGCACTATTGGTCTCCGGAGTAATCTTTACGAGAAACACGTTGAATACACCCAAACCGGACTCGTGTTAACAGTTAGCTCTCGCCAAAACTAAGAAAACATCCATTCGCTGAGGCAACATCATGGTAAATAGAAGTGTCATAGGTGAACATCAAGTTTTTCGTCATTGTTTGGATTGTTTTGAACAAGAATAATATTCTCGGTAATTACTGCGCCTCAAAAAACATGGAAGAAATTTAAAAACACCTCATATTCGAACGTATTCCGTTTACATTCTACGGGTATAAGCGTTGAACGATTCAGGCTTGTCATAGTCTGGATCACGACAAAACCAATGGAAAAGCGGGACCGGTCATCAATAGGATACTGTATTAGTTAAAAGCATTTTGTTCCATTCACAAAACAGGGTCGTTCCTCTCGACAAACCATAATTATGTACACTAACTGAAATTTGTTTATTGAGGCGATCACATGTTTCGTCAACTTATGTAATTTGACAGTTCATGGATCGATTAGTTTCCAGTGTTATATCGTTCGTCTGCGCAAAACAGTTTGTTGTGTCCATAATGGTCAACGTTTGATGTTTCGGTACCGATTCGACGATAAAAGATGCTGATATGATGCTCATACTCAAAGCAGACATCGATAACTAGAAGTTTCAACAAACGCGACATTTATCAAAATATCTTTGTGGTTAGCTGGTACGCACAAGCTGAATTGAGAGTATACCAACAACTGGTTATTCACCCATAGGAGGAAGTCTTCCGCAGTCGATGGCACTTGAGGTTGAGACTAGGTGAAGATGGTCTGTTCCGTCCACTTGGTGCATGTCATAAGGTCACGAAAAGCTAATTACTGAAGCTTGTCGATGTTTTATGCTGCCATTATCAATCAGGGCCATCCAGCCTCTGAAGTGGCTTGGTCTAATCGCTAGCTGACCCAACTTCGTTAGCGTAATTTCTGAAGCTTACCTAGTTCGCATTTGTAGACTCAACAAAGCTGTGTTTGTCGTTTGCCCGTATGTCAAGTCGCTCAAACACATGTCCTTTCACAGCTATCGAGTCTTCATTTCAATCAAAGTAACTCTGCCAAACATGGAAAATAATTCCCTGAAAGCAATTGTATTCATTGTAAACATATGGAATTTTATGTTTGCCCTTGTTTAAGTGTGATCACTACAAGCTGAAGATAACTCACATTTGTTTCCAGCCAGCCAATTTCGAAAAGAAACACGATACTTGAGTTTCGCTGTTGTTGGAACTCGTTCGCAGTGTACATCTCTCCCACGGCGGGGACAACAACTCTGGCCACATTTCCATTCTGCCACATTAATCAATAACCTCAAATATTGACCAGTAGGTTTAATGTGAACGGATACCTCGACCTGTCTAAGGAGTCCTAATCTCGGTGTTATCGATTGGAGTTAACGGGACAGTTACCGTGTCTCTCATCAAAACAATCGGGCAACCTGATTAATACTCATAGGTCAGAGTGGTTGAGTTTCAACTTTAATAACTTGGTGATGTATAATGTGAGACCAACGACACAGCGGCAAAGTACGGTGGTCTCATCGGAGCCTGACTGGAGTTATAACCCCGGCTCCGACAAGAATAGGTATCGCTGTTTTCTTTTCTTGACTTGTGGGAATTATCCATGGACGGGGTTTGTGGAGATCCTGATACCATCCAAAGTTTTTGTCACCATCTAAATTAAACGTTCGGTTTCATATTAGCGCACTTGGCTTTCTTTTTATAGTTAGCGTTAAAATACATAAAAATAAGGCGATTATCACAAAACGGAGAGATAAAATGTATGCACAAGTTTTTGGTCAACATTTCGTAAAACGAAACATGCACATGCATTTTTACTTTCGAATACCATGGAACATGATTGCAAATACGCCCAATGGGTGAATTTCACAGTCTCAATAAAAGATTACACCGATTCTATATGTGTTTTTTACACTTGGGTTATTGCCAAAATTATACACTTATATACTAATATACTGTTCTTCCTAACTCCAACACTTCAGGGCAAACTGTGGTTTTATATTCGGGCTTATGTGATAGCATCTACAGTGTCTGATTGAGAATAACTTTTTATCTTAGCTGGTGCTCAGCAATTTTTCTTCTGAATAACTCATCCTGATGTAAACGGTTATGCGATATCATTTTGAAAGTGTGTAAGCAGGGGCAACATACATGCGAAACTAACCGAACATTTAGACATGACAGTTCGGTCGTATCTGCTGTGAATTTGATAGCAAAATGGTTTAATAGGGTTGAGTAATGACAAAGTGAATCACAATCTGAATTCCGAATTTAGCAAGGATATGTAGCGTTGACCAACTATTCACCCTTGTTCATGCTATTGATATTTCTAGGCATTATGTTCATATAAAATATCAATTGACATCATGGAATTCAATATGTTCATCAAAATCCTTCAGGCGATTTAAAGTGTGAAGCAAACAAACGATCTTTTGTATTTAGATGAGACCCAACTGTGAAAAGTCAAGGCTTCGGCTGGATTCAAACCAGTGACAGAAACACCATGCCTCTAC
>LUCH01000905.1:17333-32075 GCA_013368495.1 Paragonimus heterotremus | reverse complement strand
AGCTTCAATAATGCGTTTGCGCGTATCGGGACTGATTCGGCCGTATTTGCGTCTGTCACCAATGACTCATTTGGACACACTAAAACGTGTTACGAAGCCACTTGACTGCACCCGTGTTGTAGGTCACAGGAGGACGGACGGCATTCATTGGTTCGTGCTCTCTGTCCCCTCTAGGCTGGACTTTATACCCCGATTGGATCACGTGACGGCCTTCACAACTCAAGTGTTCCCTCGGTCATCGTCCTATCGCAGTAGCCAATGCGTGCAGTCGTAATCAAAAAGGCCGCAAAATATGAGTTCGCTAGACCAATCACAAACCACTTTCATAGCCTGAAAATACAACGGAGAAATTCTACTGCACTAAAACCAAAGGCTTTTACACGAAAGATACATTCTTATGCCTAAAAGAGAAAACAGTAAGGAAAAAGGTATAGTGATAATAATCGTCTAGATAAAAGGAAACCACCACTATTCCCCCACTAAATCCCGACGAGGTTTATTCAGATTGAAGTAAAAGCTATTTCGCACCTTAATAAACCCAAACAATCTACAGTATGTTCAACGGTATTCCCCTATGCCGTAGACAAAATAGCAATGTGGTCTGGAGTCTATCGCCAACAGTTTCTAAAACTGAATGTCAGAATTGCAAGGGTACCAAATTATGTATTCGCTACAGTAGTCGCAATACACCCGTAACTTCAACAGAAAATCTACAGCTGTATGTGATCTTGTCAGTGGCCTACCACACTAGCGTGATAATAACTGCCCGTGAATATCAAAAAACTGTTTTACAAACAAGCGATAGAAATACAGAATTAAAACAAGCGTGTTGCGATTATTCTCAGATTGAAGGTCACTCATTTGAGATGGGTACTGGAAGCCGTAATGAATATCCTTCTTTTCTGTCTGACATTTTCGTCCTCTGGTTGTCTAAGCATCTGCATTTCGTTGTTTTCCAAGTTATAACAAACTTCTATCCCTTTTTGCCATGGAAGTGTTCATGCCTGTTCTTACCGATTTCTTTTATACGCAAGGTCGTGTCTTTAAAGGTTGTCCAAAGTCTGGGACATAAGCTTTGTCAGGTTTTGAATTCATTACTTTAGTAAAGTGAACTTTATATCATCTTGCCAACTGTCTGTTAGAAACTGGCCTGAATTTCTGTAACCAATTTTGGTGACCAGTTGGCAACTGGCTGCACACCGTTTTCCATAATGCCAACAGTTTCGAATCCTAAACATCTGTAAGTCAGCAATGTAAGTTTGCTCGAATCCATTTACTGATCTAATTTTTATGCTATCGTTAAGTTATTATGAGTAAATACAGTGACAACCGAAACCTAAATATCACCTACGCCAGATTTTGGCTGGGTACATAAAGACAACAGCAATGTGACCAAGCGGCAGTCCTCTAAAATACTTCACGTTTCCTCTGCCTTCCATTGCGTTGAACTTCATGTAGACAACACTACAGTGTGCTGTTGTGAGATATGTAGGCTAGATAGTTGTATTTATTTATGGTCTGTCTCTGACAAAACAAAGTCTATCGCGAGTTCATGCGACTGTATATTAATAAGCTCCGCATTCCAAAAGTCCATGGTGAGTCTTGAAAGCAATCGTGGTTTCCGAAACGTGTGGGTTTATTTCATACTGTATCGTACTTTTTACTAAACTTATAATAGTTGTTTGACAAGGTGCATTAGAAAATGTTAAAGTAGCTAGTATGTAGTAGGTGGGGTATTCGATAGAAATTAAATGCCATATATATTTGACTGCGAATTTTACGGTCACGTAGACATCTCAATTAGCTCATATTGAGAATTGCACGCTACGGCACATCTCGCTATTATTGCATATATTTGCGACTACCACGGTTTGAACTCCGAGCCACGTTTTCATGAGGTAATTCCGTTGATCAGTTTATCTATTAGTGGATATGACTGAATATTCATATCCAAACACTCAGTCGCATTCAGTTTCAGCTAATTTTCGATTTCACTATTCTCCGGAAGAGAGACACAATAACAGGCTTGTTAATTTCACTTGTTCATATTCAACGTACAGATTACTGCAGTGCACTAATTATTTGTGGCTAATGATATAAACGATTCTGAGGTCAACACTTTTGTGACATGCAAACGTGTACCTAAGTGCAAATTCCATCCAAGTGAAGGAGATATACTAACATGCCCCACTCACTTTTGCGATTAGTTTTAGTAGGAGATTGGTAGAAAAATGTACGTGAATGCACGAGCTCCCATCGAATGTGAATGATGCTAGGCTCCATATGGTTTAATTACGCCTTCACAACTGTGACCATAAAATAGCTAACAGTCTACTTCTTGAGATATATCGATGAAATTCATTAAATTTTATACAGGACTCAGACATCTAAATTTGATGTTATGACCCAAAATGTTATTTTCTTATCCGTCTATGATAATGCTTTGTTCTATTGAAAAATTAATTCACAGCCGACTAAAAAAACCGTTTGTCTTGCGCTCATTGTGTATTCACAAGTTAGCTGTCAACGAGCAGTCTATAAATGTTAGATAAAATGTTATGACAGCAAACTACGGGCCGGTAGTACCACAGATTACTGAAACAGTTTGTTTTGCTATAAATCACATATGTAATTATAACAAAGATTCTTTATATGCTTCTTAGTTAGCATTTGTTCCGTATTTAAATCAATACAAAACCTTTTCCTCAGTAAACTGCGGGATTGTTATATTCGAAATTTACAAACACATTCGTTTGAATCATTTACTGTCGCTCCAAAAATTAACCAATTCATCCGAAAGTAGCTTATTTTAAAATGGTTGGTAGCAATTAGGAACTGATTCAAAGTGATTGAACCACTTCTTGTACACAGTAGATAGGTAAGCCAACAGTCCTATGAGATTTTTTAAATTAAGACTGTGCAGGGCTAACGGTTTTATTTATTGCGTGGCACTAATTCGAACTGGACTGTCTGGTTTTGAAATATTTCTGAGACAGTTGTGCGCGTTTCTAGGCATTTTAACATACACTGCTTAATTTCTACCAAATCTTGGACTTCTTTGCTTCAGTACTGCATCTGCATGTTCTGGTTATGCTGTGTCACTGTCTACTCAACAGTTTATATAGAGGCAATCTAATTCATCGGTGCAAACGTTTACGGCTGGAACCATTCCCGTAACCGGGTCCTCAGTGCTAGGTTAGTGGAATGGTTCGCAACCCTATGTTTTTAAAGTACAACGTATCTTCACGGAGAATTTCGAATTTTCCATGATCGTTAACTTGGCATATCGTATTTACGTATCCACTAGAAAGTATTGAACAAAATGCATGTATTTACTATCATTCTAACTTACAAGAAGTAACATCACGGCTGGAAGAACTATCCAACGTGTGCTTCATAACGAAACTTTGTTCTTCTTGATTTGTCTTGGTTTGCTGAGTAATCTCTCCATCTAACAATCACACGTTAGCGGAAGTCAGAACACTAGTTTCACTTTTGATAATATCAACATTTGGGTGAGTTGTGAGGCAATTCAGGACGGTAGCATTTTTGTTATTAAGTATTTAGTTTCGGTTGAAAAATATTGCCCCCGTTTAACAAAACCATCAGTCTGTTTTACGGCGAACACAATACTGCACCTTTGGTTGACTTTCTTGAAGTACTCTGGCCTGTTGCTTCTAGTGAGAGATGACTTCAGCATTTTCAACGTATATTTACGTGTCTGTGCTTTGGCTGTCTATACAAAGTACTTCGAATATCATTACTCACCAAACATTGTGGAGAAGAACTTCCAGCTAAAAACGTCTTCATATTGGTAAGGTCGGGACAATATCACAGCAAACTAAGATCGGTTATCCGAATCTTCAGTGATGGCGACAACGGTCTGGTCGCTCCACAAACTGAAGCTGAAATCTAATGGTCATTCAATGGGTGCATGAAAACTATGTCAGCTTTTATCATCATACGAGTTTCTTTAATTTTTCTTAAGTCAAAAGTCGATATACTGAAAGTCTGCTTTTTTGAATCAAACGTCTAGTTGTTAAGATTGCGGTAGGTTCTGTTGACCAAAGGTATTGCGTTTTCGACACTTATTTTCATTTTATGCTGACTGTTCATGTTGTCATTAGCATTGTTGGCTTCATCTTTTGATCAGATATGCACCTCTCATTTGAACTTCGAACACGTTGGTCCTCTTATGTACTAATACAACCTCTTTATGAAGATCATCAAGAAAACCAAAATATGCATTATTTTCATTTTTGCTCACATATCTAACAAGTAATCTAGTTATTCTATTAATGTGTGCTTATCTGAACCTCTACTCCACTTTACACAGGAGAACAGTCATACTTACAAACGCATACAGACATATTTGCACGCATGTAATGAACATCCTCAGCTTCCGGACAGATTGGCTGTCAGGCGTGTTGAAACCTGGGTGACCGACTTAACGCGTTCATTTGCAAGAGAAGGTTAATAAGAATAAACAGTTGACCTAGCATCACAGAAACTTGTGTCCGGAGATCATTTAAGAGATTATAATATGTTATTTTATCTAGTAAACGTGAAATAACTACAGGAAGTTGTTCCGCACTCTGACAGTCGGAGGATTGATCAATGGAAAAAGTAAGAACTACACCCAAATGGTCTTCCTGCTATGACAAACAGACAATGTTGGCAGGACAGGGTGTAGATCACTAGTAATATAATATACGAGGGGTAGTCAAAAAGTAATACCATTTTATTTCGGACAGGTATACTTACCAACACAAGAACATGTATTATACATCAAAATAAAGCTGGTCCTCTGTGGATCACATCCCTACTTCTCAACATAGTCACCGTCACGCTCAATAGAAACGTTTCACCTTTGAATGAGCGCATTTATCCGTGCCTCGTAAAATTTTGTTGTCTGTTCTTTGGGCCACTTCTTCACTGTGGTTTTCCCTTCCTCGTTACTGGAATAATAATGTTTGCCTCTCAAACCCTCTTTCATGGGGCCGAAGAGGTGATAATCTGAAGGCGCTACATCTAGTGAGTATGGGGATGCCATAAAGTTGTCCACCCGAATGAGGCGATAGTCTTCCTTGTCTTGATGCTTGTGTGTGGTGGAGCGTTGTCGGCTACGCTCATAGTTCCCAACTTTTCATCCTTCAAACGACGAACCCACCTGCATACATTGCTATAGTCTACAGTATTGTCCTCAAACACATTTGTTAATCGTCTGTAAATGTTCAAGGGTGTTTCCCCCTCAGCAACAAGGAGTTCAATCACTGCTCTTTGTTTTTGACGTAAATCTACGGGGGCAGCCATTTTGAATTTTCCTTGTGAGTCTAAAAACATGAAAAGTAGGAAACGAACTACTACATAACGTAAATGATATAATCATTTATAACTGGAAAACATTCAGGTAATTTTATGAAAAACTTCACCAGAATTAAAAACGTTGGCATTACTTTTTGACTCCCCCTCGTACGTTAGTGGATGCCATCGAGTTTTTGGAGTTATTGACTAAAAATGTTATATTGTTTGTCTTTTAGTTTCTTCACTCACAGTTCCTCTGGATTGTATTTTTGGAGTACCTTGCTGTATGTTAAATTCATGGGTTTCAGGCAGATTCTTGCAGGAATGACATGATCACATAATACTGTGATAATATCATTTGTCAGCCTGTGTCCACTATTCATATTATGAGTGAGTTATGAAACGGTCTGCAATTTGGTTTAAAAATAACTCAAGATCATTTTAGGATATTCTGACAAAATATTCAAAGAACAGCAGTAGTAGATGAATTTAGAGACACTCTTCTAACAAATTGTGACAGAACGATAAGCGCGAACAATAAAATACTTCGTAGTCGAGTAGACAAGCAAATGGGGATGATATCAATTATCAGAGGCGTCTTTTTGAGGGAGTGGCTGAAGTTGGATAGAAAATTCCATATAATGAAATTGTTTTTGCGATGGAAGCACTTCAGAAACGAGCGGCCAATGTCTTAGTAAATTCTGAATATTATTAATAAACGAACGACTCAGTTACCATCTTACACATCTTTAAACATCAGTCGAGAGCCAGAACGGAAATTCTGCAAACAGTTAGAATATTTTCCTGTGCAAGGTGGTGGTGTTTGATTTGAGACTGACACCTTATTCCTTAAGTTGTAGTGCAATATCATGGCAAATCCACACCAACAGAGAAGCACATTGAACGCTTGACTCAACAGAGCCTTGAAATATCAAATAGCTACAACAGTAGTGCGAAAACGCTTGAAAGCGTTTTATAAGTAGGATTGCATTATTTTAAATACGTCACGTTAACCGTCCTTACTTATCAGATGACGAAAGATGTTAGTAAACTCACTGTCACGCACGCGGATGTTCTGTTATTAAAGCCTTCCGTATTGTGTACACTTTATTTTATGGTATTCTGAGCACTGCAAATCAAGTGTCAGTGCCGAGTTTCTTCTCTTCGTTGCTTCGTTTATCGTTTTAAAAATTAAGTTGCGGCCTATAGGGTTCCTGCAATGAAAATGAAATTCAAACAGTGTAAATGGAACTTTCAGTCACTTTCGTTGTTGACCTCTGTATTTGGAGTTCCAAGGAAACACAACCAGCGATTGCAAACACACCGGGTGATTGGAAACAACAGTTCCTGACAAACTTGACCACTGAATTGAAGCAACTGTTACTGCGTAATACTTGGAAGGAACTTCAAAATGAAAGTTTTTCATAGTTACATTCCAAACAATCCGGATGCATTTTATAGTAATTATGTGACCATTATATACCGGATTAGTGAATGCATATTTACTCATTCACTGAAAAGATGTCCAGCGTTGTGTGGTTCTGCGAGAGTTATGATTAATTAGGTAGTCACGTGTCATTTACTACATGCCAGCTCACCCTTCTAAGACAGTTGTACTAATAGAGACTGAAAATTTTGCGCAGCACACTTCTCTGAAAAAACATTTGGGGCTGTGCGATTTTGAACCAATCTTAGGGGGTAGAACTGGTTAAAAACACAATTCGTAGGTTTGTTTTCGAGAAAGAATATCATACCTACCTTTTTAGAACCATAGTCCTGTCCACCGCAGCCGTCCAATCTCATTAATTTATAACGCGACAACGAAATGTTATCATATGAACATTTATGGTTCCTTTGATTTAATGCTTATTGAAAAACCACAAAATTGTGAAGATTAGTAGCGTGTGATATTATCTACAGCTCAGTGTACATTCAAAAAAATGGTTCCAATGGCTTCCACGTACGTTACCAATTATTTTAGTCTGAATGTGGTAGTGTACCAGTTGTTATTGAGTGGGCATTTTCACCTTCTTTAAGATTTCCTTCATCACTCATTTGCCACTTGGGACACTGCTTAGCTTGCACTTTTGAGATGGTCTAAATTATAGTTTCCAATCTAAATAAACTTATTGTTTTATACTGTTCCTCCACATGAGGGAGCAGTCTGTACAAGACACACGAAAGGCCTTCCTTTTCGTGTGTGCGGTTTTGACAATACAATTATTCTTTCCACTAGACAACAGTTAATTATCTCTGTTGTCATCTGGGTGACCTGGTGGCCGATTTTGATTTGTAGAGAAGGACAGAATGTTCTCTTCGGAAGCTGCTGACCTTATTAGAAGTAAGAGAATGGTACATACTCACGACCAGAGCATCGGTCCTAGTCGGCCATCTCACAATGACATTGCCGACTTCACGTAGGTATGCCTTGCTTACAAGACTCGGTATTGGTGCTCCATGGACATGCACAGTTGCTTTGTTTAAGGACGAGTTAATAAATTTTGAATTGCGCCGTTGGTCTAACGTGAAACAGGCTAAAGCAATATTGTGGTCGTCATAAACTGCGTTTCCATAACTGGTAAGCGTACAAAATTAGACGGATTAAAACCCAACGTGTGTGAAGGTGAGGGCTATCAAAACAGTAAGTATCATAAACTTTGAAGCCTGAGAATAAATTTGGATAAGACGGGAATCGAACGGGTTGAGATATACCGAAGTATGCTTGGGCTCGTGAAGGTAATAACTTTAGACAATTGGTGAAGAACATGGACACCTGTCCTAAGTTACAGTAATCAACTTGTTCACGTATGTATCAACACTGCACGGACTGAGACAGATTTCATAATTTGCACCGTACAATCGGGTTCTAATAACGGGCTTGAATTGCCTTGAGATTCAGTGCACGGCTACCCTAAATTTATATATCTTGTGTTAAGTCACTATGTAGCGTGGATATTGTTAACCAACCCTCTTTTTCTGTAACTCCGCTTCTTCCGCCTAACCACTTAGCATTCATTCAGTCGTTCAAGTCACACATAAAGTGAGCCATATATTTTCAAATTAACCTTGAAAAGAATGTTAAAAATTTCAACTTTCAACCCTGTGGTGAATCAAATCAAGTCAAGTGAACAGTTCGTTTTATCCTTCTGATGATGTGACTCTATAGTTACACGTCTAACTCTTCAAAAAGAACGACACGAACAATTCATTGAACTTACAATGAAAATATTCCTCCTCTGCTAAATACAACAGTTAACAACCAGCCACAATCGAAATCCATTGCAAATAAATTATTGGGTTCGCGTTGTGGTTAACTTCAGAGTAAGAACGTCGGGTTTTCGTGGGAGTCGAACCGAATAAATGTTAACGCAAAAAGACCAGATATGTGCAAATGTGGTCAAAATGGGATCTAACTGAAGATGTTGAAAAGTATATAGAAAGGTTCATCTAGGTGGTGAACGGAGATCAGGCTTGACGGACAACTGGTACAATGACTCCTATTCGTAATGCAATAGCTTAGACGATCAACACTCAACGTTTAGATACAATTTCGTTGAAAATTTATAACAGATTCTCACCATCAGTATCTGCAATCGCATCGTGTGGGGCTAACAAACATTCGAACAGCTCTAGATTTTTCATCATTTAATACCAGAATGGGACGAACTAGACAGGCGGAATCACAAACCAGTTGAGCGTGAACAACGATAGGTGAACTGACTATAATCCATGATGCTCCGCTGAGTTCCCATTCAATTAATAATCGATTTTCCGGAAAATTTGATCACTACAGAGATGCATGAAATCGGACGAAATTTAAACGTTTCTTTTTCAAGAATTACTGTGGTGTTTGCTGATCTTTGACAGCTGGAAATTTTATGTTCCGTAAACACTGCTTGAATAACTCAGCTGGAGGCAATCATGAAAACTACTGACATTCCATAAGAATGACCGGTGACAGCACGTTACGTCCACGTGCTTTGCTGGACTATAACATAAAAACATATGAGCCGTCAGTGAGGTAGACAGCATGGTGCAGAAAGAAAACTATGGATGTTAATGAGAAACTGGTCATTCTGTTGATGCTGTCAGTCAGCTCTTCTATAAAGACCTCATATATCATGGCATCTTTGTTGTTCATACAAATTGTAAGAGGTGGAGATTCTGTCTGTAGAAATAGAAATTTTCTTAAAAGTAGCGATTGTCGAAACGTAGATTGATTTTGCTAACTAACCGTTCATCGTAAATCAGTAAGCACTAGTCTGAAAAATAGGTAGCCTTTCTAAATCTACTGTATTCTTAGCGAACAGCTGGTTGTTTTTTTATCTATCGATCCCTATTTTGCCAATTCTTGGTATAGCTGCATATAAACACAATTCGCCCTCGAATTTTGTTATTAATTCTGCTACCCGTGAAAAACTAAAGTAACCTAACTCTTCAAATGTTGCACACTTGACGCTCTGGAGCGTTGAAATAAAGATTGAAGCTAATCGTATGCTATTTTAACACTGAACAATCAAGTAAAGGATTCAACCTATTTCTGCGTTTGATCACCAGCCTAATCACAACACAATAAATATGAAATCGGTAACTTAACCTTAAAAAATGTCGGCTAATAGAGATTGTAGACTTTATGTTTACTAACACTTACACAATCGCTGTACCAAATTGCGAGTTTGACTGATCGTCACTTAAGGTAGGTTGAGTGTTGGCACAAACGTCTTCTAAGAAAAGATGGCAGGAGTGCGCAATTGAATGCTACTGCCCTTTGTAACGGTCACCACTCAGGATCTGACCACTTTTGGTCGATGTGCTGAAAGTCTATAGCACATCTGTCAGATGAATTAAGGTATAAGATAAACTTACGGTATTAAGTTAAACAGTATCTCCAACTGGCTGATTCCTATCGTTCTATTGTGAAAAGTGTTTTGTGGCAGTCGTACTTAGTCTGCAAGTTGAGTGGTTTTCAACAAACGACAGGTAGCGTGTAGCTCTAACTGCAGTCAGAGGCTGGACAATTATATTAACAAGGAACCACCACTGTGCCTCTTGTGTGGAAATACTACCAAGATAAGTCGTTGATCAACAATATTATGAAGCATAACAGATTGGATTAATATGATGGTAAATTATCGGACACAATTGTTTGTCACAGTTTTCTTCTATGATTCAGTGGGAGTTTTCGCAAGATTTTGAGTTTACTGGAACTCACTGGTGTCTAGTTGGAATAGACATTTTAGTCAGCGACTCTGTTCACTTGATTAACTGAAATGGAGCGCAGATGAACACGGGAACCATCACATTGACATATTCACAGTCGGCTATCAGATATCCTAACATCCTCGTGAGTTTGTCTCAATTTCAGAACCAATCATTTTTAACAAGATTATTCAAGTGACTGTATTCTGGAACGGCGAGAGCTGTGAGTACGCCAGTTTGATGTACGCATAACAAGTTTGTCTAGTTACTTACTCATGATGTTTTATCGACCTGTTTATTTCAAACAGCAGAGAAAAACTTACATCGCGAGATGTTCGTATTTCGTTTGTTCCATCCAGACACGAACGTGGAGCTTTAAAATATATTGAGCACACAGTCACATCATCACTATCCGTGGAACAGTTGGACGCCTGCAAAAAGAATGAATAGGTACACAACTGATCGGCGCGCGCAGTCGTACAGCAAACACTAATAACATAAGGAATGAACCAAATTCCTACCTCATCCGTTGCAAAATGCACCATATATCACGCACACAGAACCCAGATAAATCGGTTTGACGTGATATTGTGCAATCGGAATAAATACCCGCCATGTGGTCTTGTATGAATATGAGCTGTAAAGTAAGGCAGTTTGTCAGCTTTGGAATAGATTTGAATAAATACAAATCAGTGACCACTTTTATGTTTCCTTACGAGCATGTCCTATGTGTTTAAATATTATGTGTGTATGCGTATACGTATATTAAAATGTCTTCCGTTCTTGTCTGAATACCATAGACGAAATGTCAGTGTATCGAGACGTATGTATTAATTTATAATTGATGAACCGTTTCAATAGAACTGGATGTTTTATATAGTCCCGTTTTGGTCAAAGCTAATTATCAGTCAGTTACGTCAGTTTCTCCTACTGGTGCGTTGCCCGGGTGTTCTGAAAGTGCGTGACCAACGGAAACTTACAAAATCTACACAGTTCAACCTTTCGACATTGTTTGCTTTAATTCTTTTCATCAAGTCACAGATAGTACGACGAGTCACGACTGGACCCGGTAGAAAAAGGAATTACTATTCACTTGTCTTACAGAGTATTTTCATTTGTACTCCTGATGCAATATTGTAACTTACTTAGTGAAATAATCGAACATCGACGATCGACTGCTTTGTTGACTACCTTGTAATTTTTGGGCTAACTTCGGTTTGAATTTGTTTCTTTCTCCTGTCTACTGATTGCATTCATCCAAGGTTCATGACCTTCAAGCTCAAGTATTTTGTCGTTATGGTCCACACGTCTATTAACTTTGTGTTATTTCGGCATTAGGGAATAGAATTTCCAAATTATGGTTTAGTAACTAAAAAACACTGGTTATCACAACTGAGATTGTATAATATTGGCTAACTGGAAGAACTACATGTAATTGCCAGCCAAAATTGTGTGAAATAATCAGTTGGCTAAATTTTAAATGTATGGAGACTAAGAAACCTGCAACAATATTGATTTATTATTTTCACTACCATGGGTTGATTGCATTAGGAGATGTCACCATCAGTTTCCCGGACAAACTTCGTTATGGCGTGACCGAACGTCACACATTTTTGAAAAAAATAATGAATTGGAGCTGTTGAAGTTAGAGGAAGTGTTATCTTGCAGGTGCTCTCTCGTGAACATTTAACAAGTGATTGATTGTCTCAAAATGTAGACTTACGGAAAAAATAAACGAAATTTCCTTCTATTATCTACACTCTGGACATTACGATTTCAAGAGGAGTTAAACACTGGCTTACAGCCGCCTGTGGAAATGATTAAACACGACACTTACAGACAGTCATGGTCAGTCTTCATCTATTCGTTTGCAATTTGATTTGACTCGAATGACCTGCAACCCAGAATGTAGTCCAGTGCTATTCTGTTACACAGTGGTTCGAAATGAAACATAAGATTATTTGATATCGATGATACATACACACATATTATTTCCAAATATCAGATAACATAGTTTGCTAGTGAATTCACCAGAAGCCTACAATACGTTTATTTTCAAGTAGATGGGAAACAACTAAACGGCCTCAAAAGACTCACAATATGTCAACGGTTAGTGTATTATTACCAAGAGAAAAACAGCCAAGTTAATTTTCCTTTGAATTGCATTTCTATTGTAAAAGTTGACTTAGTTAACTTCATGAATGTTTGTTTTTTCCGCAGCAGATGCACGATGCTTGTAGACGTAATTAATGCAAACCCTAGGTTGGTGTTGGTACGGGATCATTGGCGATTGAAAATATCATGTTTGCCACATAGGTGATGAGAACAGACAGATTATCGGAGGGAAAACTGTTTGCTCTGGGTATAGACACAAGTGTTTGTGTGCACATTCGCACGGACAGACACATACAATGAGTCACCCGTGCTTCGTTGGCAAACGAGCTGACCGAAACAAACTGAGTTTAATTGGTCGAATAAAACTAGAGCAAACACTGATCGATCAATTCCTAAGCCGGTTTCAGTCGAGTTTACTTACTGGCAAATAAATGATTTATTACCTTATACTTCAGGAAGAATAATAATTTTGATACATTGACCTGGAATTCTTTAGGATTCCTTTGTAAATTAGCCATTCGGGTGTTTTCTGGTGTATTTGAGGGAAATACCCTTGCTTTGGTAAATTGAGTAACTCGTTTCTGCGATAAGATCTACATGTAACACGACACAGTATGATACGAGATTAACAGTGAGTATTAAGGATAACGCAGAAACAACTGAGGGGCCAACGTAGACAATTTACCGGTGGACACCGTTCACTCTATTGTGGAGCCAGAGTTGAATAGTGATAACTGTTCAAGTCTTGTGTTCGCTGTGCAATTGAGGAACATTGTTTGCTACAGGTAATACTTTAACTGATGTGTGCAAATGTAGAATCTGATAGACTGGCCACATGCACGCAGTACCATGGAATCTCTCTTGTTAACCGTCAGTGTTCAGATAGAACGAAGGGCGAGACAGCTGATCGAGAAATCGAAGATTGTTGAGCAAGGAGAGATAGTTGAAAGCCAGCGAATATAGCTAACTGATAAAAATCAGACACGCTCCTGAGTTAGTTTAAAAATCTGTCAAACTTTTTCTTCTGGATTTCTGTGTTGTGCCTTCTTTTTATTGCTGTATGCTCATAAAGCCGAGTTGGTTAACCGTTTCCATGCTTGACTGATGAAATGCAGCAACACAGATTAGAAAGTCTTAGTGATAATGCATGTAAACAGTAATCTCTTTTCACAAATTTCTGTGTATCCATTCCTTTAGAATAAGACTAATTATTACCTACTTTTAAATTTTGCCATGCAGTTTAAAGCGTTTGGTCATGTTGGAGGCTAGCGTTGTTCCAACGTGTCATAACGCAATACAAGCAAGATACCGACTCCAATTAAAATATGTTTTGCACTTACAGAGAAGACTCTCTGGCTTAATATCTGAGATATAATTATCAGTATTTAGCAGCCAGAAAATGTAGCCTACAAATGAGACACACATAATAATATACTTTATACACAATCGCGTGCAATCGGCAAATCTACGGGAAAACGATGTCAAAACAACTTTAAAACACGGAAGCGGACAAACCAAAGATACAACACGAACTATGTTCAATAAACTGGCTCAAAGACCTGGCGCTGTATCACATATTAATGTGATATTATTTTTTGGTTATATACCATCTCCGTTACTACCTGATCTGGCGTTGACTTTAAGGCTTATGAAGGTTACAAAATAGGCACATGTATGGATATGCATTACTTTGTATCTCTTTACGGGGGTAAACAGGTTTAACTACAACCAAATGACACATGAGATTACCACATTTTCTTGTCAGGGTGAACCAA
The DNA here is from genome assembly GCA_013368495.1 of Paragonimus heterotremus. Classification (NCBI taxonomy): domain Eukaryota; kingdom Metazoa; phylum Platyhelminthes; class Trematoda; order Plagiorchiida; family Troglotrematidae; genus Paragonimus; species Paragonimus heterotremus. The sequence continues at coordinate 17,682 of LUCH01000905.1, read as the reverse complement.
GGATCTTATCGATCAGTAATGTGGTTTGTGAACCGCAACTACGAATAGTTGTTGTATGTAACTTAAGAGTACATTTGCATCTGAAGCGGTTATATTATTGCTAATTTCTCTAAGTCGTCGCCCACTTGAAGCTCCAAACCCGTTACTTACGTACAATGAAACCTACAGAAAAGGTGGGAACTAAGTCGTCAAGTAAGCAGACTCTTCAACAATATTGCTGTGCAAACAAAACGGATATGGAAGTTGTTAATAGCTGACGGCAAAACTTGGGATTGGGATTATTCTTGCCTGGCAGAGATGCAGAACGTGATTGCCAGTATCGCTCTTCAACCTAATCTTGCTGGTAGTT
>LUCH01000905.1:5675-17039 GCA_013368495.1 Paragonimus heterotremus | reverse complement strand
TAATCTTACGCAAAAACTGTCGAGAAAATTACTCCCAACGCAAAACTCTTGTCAAACATCTCGCGGAAATGAATTTGTCAGAGCACAAGAATGCTATTTCGTTCACAAGATTAACATCCCGTTTATTATCATCAGCTGGAGATGCAAAAAGGTGAATCGTGTGTTAGACAAAATCTGTTAAATAATGGTCAGACTACATTGCTCACACTCTCCAGATATTGTGCTCAAGACCACGGCCTTCCTAGAAGTTACCTTTACCGGCTGACTAGTCAGCATAACTAATGGTTTATGTTGATACTGATCAAAAGTGTGGCAGCTAAGCTAGCCGGGTAAGCTTGACAACTTCCTACTATAAAATATCTAGCGCTCGATGATGTAATTCCAAACAGTTGGTTCATAAGTTCAAGATTGTTACGTCTTCAGTTTTGGTACACATTTTCAAATGTGTTCGGCTACTTGCTAATAAATACTTCAATTTTTCCGCATAATCATTACGTCAACTGCAAATCAACCGATATACGAGCTGTGGAGAGATAAATAGTTTTACGAACTGCGTTCGTAAAACTAGGGAACTAATCCAGTAGTAGTCTGAACTAAGCACAGTTCCACAACCGCATACACAGGATTAACAGCAGACTATTTTTTGTACGATCACTTTGTCCTGATGGGTCCATGAAAATAGCAAAAGATGAATTGCATCCTTTTGAGCTGTCCGCATAAGTCGTCTGCTTCTGTTCACATCGCTGGTCTAATAGTCCCTTGCATATAAAAGTATTCTCAGGGTCCCCACATTGCTTACGGTATATGAAAATACTGCTGGAATTATTGAATAAAAATTTTATCACACCAAATATGTGTGAACCCGGAATAAAACTGAAAAAAAGTCATGTGTTTACCATTTAGTTTTGATCATCATATTAGCTCATCCGGACGTTTAGTAATGAGTACAACTAAAAATACTAAACTGATATTTGATTCAGTACCACGAGAAAATAATAGATCCAAATGAATATGGTTGGAGCAATGGTAAGACAAAACAAAACGATTAACTTTAGTAAGGATAAGTGCCATTAACGTACAGTTTGTACACTACAGCTTTAGTAATTAGCTATGATTATCTGCTTGTTCGAACTAGTGTTTTTTATTTTTCGTAATAGTAATCTATGAAAAGCAAGTTTGCTTCAAGTTATTCCACAACGCTTCCTCGTGCCTTCACGCGTTATTATTGCTAACGAGTTTTAATATTCATTAGTGGTATTGACTTTGGTGATAGTGTTAAGGGAACGGGATAGTTCTTAAACTATGACCGATAGACACAGTGTAATGAAACATCATAGATGTAGCTAATTTGAGGTTCTCTGAAAACTCGTTGTACCGTGAGCAGAAAACATCACGAAAAATCGTAAGTTAAGATGGCAAAAGCCTTGTGAGTTTCCTCACAAATTCCATGGGAATTAACCGTCAGATTACCGGGGTAAACTGCTGGTCAATATACATAAAAGTGATGTAATCATTTCAACGTTCACTGGAATATTTCAGTTTAGCTGAGGGATACGTGGACGAGAGTCATAGACAACAGGTTCAATAAAATGTATCGTCCCTAAGCGAAATCCATCCAACGAACAAGAAATATCAAGTAAAATCATAATAACAATGTCATTCAAACAGGCGGAATCGTACACGAGATTTACATCACAACATCGTTGTATTGTAAGCTAGAATTACATCGCAAAAACACGGGCAGTGCGAGGACGTCTAAACCAGACAGTAGTCACCTCGTTTTATTCAACAACTATTCGTTACATATCGTCAATATAGTTAAGCAGAAAATTCAAGCAAACCGTCACTGACTCAGAATTTTTACATTTCAACAGTGGAAGGCCCAACATATTTCACATCTCTGCCGCCGAGTAACATTTAAATGTAAGTTACATTGTAATGTGAAAAGTCTGACGGTTTGACGTGGACTTAACTCATGTTCCGATTATACTTGAGAGGACGAAAACTTCTGTGACTGTCTCATCTACCCTGGTCAAATTGTAATTGGTCCACCCACAATCCATCATAAGCAGATCGTACATTTGAACACCTCGGCGCTCTCCCTTTCCTTGTTCGCTAATTTACTACTAACTCTAGCCGGTTTCCAGTCATTTTCATTTATGTTAGTAACCCCACTTGATCACCGTGATTCAGTCTGTTAGTCTTAACTACTGTACCATTTGCTGTCAGGAATTGTGATAAGCAAGCAAAAAGCATATTACTTGTAAAATGTGGAAACCTAGAGAATGACAACACTTTCTGCCGCGCTTTGTGATAGTTATTCTTCCAACGGTACGAATATCTTACTAAATGACTTCGATGCTGCTCAAGTTGCCTTCGATGGTGGAACATCTGGAGAGGTCATTGCGACCTGATGACAAACAAATACACCGATTTACGAAGGATTACCTTATTGTTGTTCAACTTACCGAGTAAAGGAGTGTTTCAAGTTAGTTGAGAGATAAGTGGCTTCGTAGCTCAGTTGGTAGAACGTTTGCCGAAGTTGGGCATGATGTTTCTATCGCTGGTTCGAATCCAGCGGAAACCCTGATTTTTCACAATTAGGATGATTGTCCAAAGCCAATCCACAGTCAACTTTGCATGTGGATTGTGAGTCGCTTACAAAAGCTAAACCGACGGCATTTAACTACTGGAAAGTTTTATAACATCAAGTTATTTTTGTTAAACTATGGCTTAAAAGTCAGTTTTTCTTCGACGCAGCAAATTCAAAGGGTGAATTGTAATATGTAACTGATTGCTGCAGGTTTTCGACAAATGAGATTCGCAAACGCATATTCTAATAACTTCATTATGTCCGCAGCGTTCACAGTGGTCAGTTCCATAGTTTTCCGGGCGAACATAAAATGCTAGTGTACGCCATAACTGTTCATCAAAATTTCCGTTCTAAGTTCTTATCGATTTTGTTTCCTTACTGAAAGTTTATCAAACCACTGAAGCGGTGTAGAATTGTCTCACGATCATGTGATACCAAAATAAACTCATGTCAAATTTCCGTTAACAGATGCACTCAACAGTCGATTTTATCAGCTTGCTGGTGAAAGTGAGTCGACAGTTTTCTAACAAAGTTTTCGTAAATAATATTACAAAAGTGGTTGCCGATCAGAGGGTAATACAAAGTGTTTGTACAAACCGACAGACTACTCTTGGAACTCGAACAAAACTGAAGAGTTTGGTCTCCTGAGAATCAGCCAGTAAGATCATTCTTTGAAGTCTCCCTGTTATTATGCTAAAACCTTCATTAATTCCGGCAAGCATTCAGGTCTACTCAAGTCAACTGTCTGCTGTATACACTTGTAGAGTTACAGTTGTACTTGTACAGTTGAAGTGTGTTTTCATCTAATTTATACGGAAGGACACAGTTCATCCCGGATTACCAGTTTGAACTGGCTATAGCCACGAGGATTTCAGATCGAGTTGAAGACGATTCTTGATGTTCACACTTAAACCGACAATCCACCCTAGATGGACTGTGTTCATCCGCATAAACTAGGTGAACAACAAGTTGCAACTCAGTTATGTTCAAATACCTCGTAGAAGATAATATCAACGGATCCGGTGACCTAGCGGATGAGAGGTTCCACTAGTAATGCGGAAGGATGTTGGTTTAGTACTCCATTCAGGCCAACTGCACATGTTGAGCCAAAATGATTGACGAAACCGATCGCACGGTGTAGGTTTGAAAATGAGCATCGAAAAACGCTGTGAACAGAAGTAATGTTCTTATTTTGATTCTATCATCAATGTATGCACAAGCACATGTCATAATATGTCAAGGATAATGAAAAGAGTCGTAATCACGGATACAAACAAATAATGACTTATAATCAGTTTTAGACAAAACGAGGAATATAGGTAAAACCAGACGAATGTTTAAATGAAATGGTTACGATGAGTAGTCACTGAGAGGGGAACGTTAACAGCTATAACATCCAAGGGATGTCCTTGTGATTGGATAAAAGTGTCGGGGATTACAATGCATAGATCAGATATAGTTACGGGAATGCAGCTGAAGCATTAATGAAATAGAAAGTTTTATTGCGAAAAACTGAAAAACGTGGAGTGATATGTTTTGAGACCATGGCACATATGTGGTGAACACAACAGATACTAGTTCGAACTACTAATAGAGTAACGAATAAACGTGATTTGAAGGGGGGTATCTATTTAACCCAAAGGTATAGTCAACAATTGTGGACAGCTGTTGTTAGTAAGCTTTTCGGAACGGATAAACGTAAAATGCCTGGTTGAACGGACTTGTGAGTTGAGAGTCTGATGGGATCATATTTTGAACGTTCTGGGCTTTTGTTTCACGATTATCTTGACGGAATCTGGTCGAAGGAATTTCCTCCGTTCCGTCATAAATCTACACGAGACTTGGTGAACGTATATCATATCACGAATGTGGCATTGCAGATGGTTTAGCTGGTTCACCAATTTTGATGAATTCTAGCGCGTTTGTTTTGAATGCACTACAGAGAAGAAGCAGACTGATGACAAATCAGAGAAGACTAACCGTTTTCCCCCTATAACCCAAATGATATTAATCAGCACGTTGATCTCACTTGCTGATTCACTGTCAGTTATCTTACGCCGACTAATTAACTTGTCAAAATTTCTACGGCTGCCTTATGTAAAAAATTCGGAAGCGAATATCGTTGTACCAAATAAGCTAGTGCTGTGTGACCGGTAGATGTTACTTCAATCTCTGTTCACCAGGAACTGAAACTAGCCCACGGTTAGTGATAACAACTAGGATGACATGCTTTACTTATCCACCCTGAAATCAACATTTATCAACCTGTTTTGTTGTAAAGTGACAGCATTAATCATTGCGATATGTTAATTAAAACCAAGTCATATGTTGTTGATGAACGTGTAAAGGTCTGATCAGCTCCTCTCGAGAACAAGTATTTTCTACGATCCGTCTACCGCTCAAAGAGAAACGTAAACCTTTTGACGAAAGAAATTCACGTATCCTTAAACTGGCAGTATCACTTCTTTCCTCTAAGATCCCCTCAGCGTTTCTGTTAGCTTTTTTCTTACGCCAACAATTTCAACATTGACGGTTTTCCAAAAAACATTTACGTATATTTATCAATATACTAGACAGCTTAATGCACAGATTTTCTAAACACGTGTAACTCCACATGGCACACTACAATACACCGTTCTCAACAGTTTCTGTGCTCCAGTGTGGACACATGTGAACCCCTTAAGAACAAGTAAATCAAAATATAATGTTGATCTTTATAACAAACCATCAACTCAAGTTCGTCATACTGTGGGAGCACTCAACGGGTCAGAAACATAGATGTTGCCAGTACCTTGACGGCGCAGAAGACAGTCTCACGAAAACCCGCTTTGTTTATTACTTTCGGAAATATTAAACACGTCCGTTATTGTGGAAATGGATTAGCCATTCTCTTTCGTTCGTAAGTACTGAGGGTACGTACTTGTGACGACTGTCATATGAAGATGAATTTAGTCACCAGTTAACAGGCTACATCATTGGATTAGCGTACTCTGTATCGACGAATTTTTACAGCAGCCATGAATAAACACCATTTTAAGGTAGTGTGCTCTCGTGATTCTATTTACACGCCACTTAAATCGAGATGACGATTTACACAATTTTTGATCGCTCATGAAACCCATAGTCTCATGGTACCTAAATAGCATGCAAATTACTAATGTATAACATGTCGAGGTCATCACCACGCGTCGGTAATCGAATATATCCACGGATAGCTGCCCCATGAAAGCGCGGTTAGATTTCAAATATTAGCGTTAGTAATTAAATGAACTGTTGACCATTCGTGTGTTTCTCGTCAAAAGAGATCGGCTGGAAACCAAATGTGAACACTACGCGAGCGCGATCCAGTATGAATTATTTCCATTTCATGTAGACTAAAGAAGTGCAAAACTTCACAAACGCATGAAATTCAGGCAGGTTTTTTCGAAAAGAATAAATAAGTTTGAGGTTTCCACTTGCCAAGGCACGACATAAATGCATCTATTAGTGAGTAATGTTCAGTTTTCGTCACCCTGGATCCCCGATTGCTTATCAGTAGTCAATTCACTGTTCAACGGGTTAACAGATTTACGTTGTTCAGGCTTGACGAGAAATCCTAATGGATGAGTGGTCAACTGGATTTTGTAAGACAGATACATTGTCTCTTTTCAGGGCGAGCTGGCAGTCTGAGCGTCACTCAGAAGTGAATGTGGTTGATTGATTCCACGTATTACGTCAGTCTTGCCTGATGTTGATGGCTGTTTTACGAAGGCTTTAAATCAAATTGCGGCAGTTGCCAGGCTATGCTCTACGGATGAACTCTGGCTGAAGTAAAGCTGGGGGATGTTAATTCTTTCCCAAACAGGCTGACTAAAGTGTGTACGGGAATACAAACATTATGAACCGTTGCTAGTTATTTTCAAGTTATATCCACCAAAACTCCTCAGTAACCATCCATCCAGACAGTGACGCCAACTCAGTCTGTGTATGACTGGAGCGAAAGTTACATTGACAGAACCGAAAGATACTTGAACTCCACAGATGAAGAAACATCTGTCAAAGTGACTGCGCAGTCTGCTTCCTTCATTCTAAGATCACGCATACTTCCGCCTTCATTTTTCGCCGGACAGCTGTTGACCATCGGTTATCGGATTAATCTTGAATCGTCATCCAGGATTGTAATACGTCACGCTGATCCGCGTTTCCTGAGCTTCGTTGAGGCGAACGCGATTAACAGTCCCCAGCGAACACTGTTCAAAAACAACTATACGTGAACCTCAGACTTCTCTGGACCTAATAGTTTCGCGTTGTTAACTACCACCCCATCTTTTGTTTTATTTCCCCATACATGTTACTAAAGTTACATATATATATTCCCGGTTATCGTTATTTGGTATTGAAGAGGCAATACAAAATGCTGCCACCTACCAGTGTCCGTCTTCCAAGTGTTATATTCCGATTGTGTTTCAGGTCAGACGCAGAAGAAATGTATGTTTATAGTTTTTGCTTCACGGGATTGCACGATATTACTTTACTGGATTACTTGGTAAATCATATCGTATGCAGGATCAGTTACCTTGTTTAAAGCGCGTGTGGTGTTCACTTCGGAAATATTAGACGATGCACAACAGTGACTAATTTGTGAAAACAAAGGCGTCATTTGCGCTTGCACTATTCAGCTTCACTCCGCGACCAACAACTTTGTAAACAAGTAATTCTATCTTTGGTCATCACTACTCTGTTTGATTGGATGGTTGAGATATTGTATTTCTTACACAAATTGGACGTAGCTTTTCAGATGACAACATTTTTCCTGCTACCAATGGGGCAGATTATTAGAAAAAGTGCACACCTGCGTTATTGTATTCTAGTTGACCTGCGGAATGTTACACCATTTCTAATATATTAGATAGTACTTATTAAATATTTGTCCTTCAGAAGTGGTTCGCATCGCGAAGGCGGTCACTAGTGCCAGCATTTACATGCAAACACAGAATTGTTTGTCGGTGTGCTCGACAGTCTAGTACTGCAGCGACATAAAGACTGGATATCATAAGGGTACAGTGATAGTCTAGCAGAGGGGTAGAAACAGAATAAAGTTTAGACTGATGCTAAGTTAATGCCAGCCAGTCTGGAGGATGCGTGTAAGTATTATTCACAAGTGTTTCTGCTACCAGCTCGTCTATGTTCTTCAACGGCAGTTAGCATGAGTGTAACTACTTAAGGCTCAGCTTATCATCGTGGGATTGGACAAACTTTTAATGATAGTATGTTGTTTCAACTTCGGTTTGTTGTGCTGTTTTTCAGTCTTTCAAAAAGGTATTTTATTTATGTGAGCCTAACGATCATTATTTTTATTAGTGCACTGATAGTTACCTGCTGATACTAACAAGTTCTCTACTGACCGAGTCGTGCTGATTTGTGGTAATCTCGTTCGAGTTTGATATTACACTCTGGCAACTGGCCATGTGAAATTAACTCTGAATAGATAGGGAGGGGGAAGGCGCGTTGACAAAGGGGTACCGTCTATCAAGAATAAATGACACTTAAACCTCTGCTTACTATTAAGTCCGCAGACCTCCTTCTGCTAATCAAAGTAGACCGGATCAGAAGGTAGAAATATCGGCGTTTGTACACTTGTAGTTGCACAACAAACTGTTTACTTCGACCGTGTGCATATGATAAGTCTTACAAAACAATTCTATTTAAAATTAACCAGAAATGTAATCACATCAACATACGACATTTTTAAAGAGTAACACTGCAAGCCGCTTGAAAGTCTTCTCGTAGTGTCATCGATGAGAGCATGCTGGTTACCGACTCGAATGAATTGACTGGCCCATTTGTGTTGCATGACATTAAATGCACAAAAACGACTGATGGCACTACAGACAGATCAAGAGGTTTTCGCTTACGCAAAGCCGTTGCTCATGTTTAACTTCTCCTGAGCGATGGGTTCAAGAAAAAGCACTGCATACTTTGGATATACCGCAAAAATGATATATCGCAAATTATATTCAGAGAGATAATCAGCTACAAAATATCACGACTAGTGAGCATAGAGTGGTAGGTTGTATCATTTTACTGGGTAAATTTAGCTGTTTTTGAAAATATCTCGGGGATCGTAATCTCCGAGTGAGCATGGATACGCAACGCATACTGGACCATTCGGTCTGTGCATATCGCCTTGCTTTCAGCTGTATACAGTGTAACATACACAAAGGTTATTCACGTTCGAAGGTCGGATTCTGTCATTTTACGTTAGTGCTGTATTTTGTAATAATCACCAGTAGACCGATATCGTATTCAGTGCATTTGTTGGTTTAATACACCACATAGGATAATCGGAACTACTGTTTGCATCCAATCTCTTATCAATCGATCTGGAGACAGACAAAATCTGATGAGATTGGAATCATCATTGTGATGTACTACACACTGACATCTTTGCAGATGTGGCCGTTGTACTGCTGTGATCTTTATTTGACATTATCACTTCACACTAATGAGACGTAAACATTTTGCAGACCAACAACACAACCATGTTTAAATAAAAGTTTCCGTGTGCGAAAAATGACTTTAAAATGGTCTCTCTGAAACACGATTTAATAATTTTTACTTTGTAGTTTGCAAGTTTAAGTTTTTCGACTTAAAAGGGCTTGTCAGCATTTAATTTCAACCTATCTGATTAAGTGGCCGTAAAAGACATTATTTATTGACTCGTTTGTGGGCGTCACCTTGTCGGAAATTAAGGACACATGATATGTTCTAAGGTCACCAATATAATGAGACTCCGGGAAAGTGAAATACAATCAACATGACCTGACGAAACCTGGACAAATCCTGATTCTTTTCTTTTCTGATTGAAAAAATGTAAACATCAGCAGGATGTTATGAAGTTTCCATATTTAACAAGCGAGAGTTTTCTGGATCTCAGAGGAATATTTATCAGAACAAGGTATATTAGTGAAACAAACTGTTCCTAAACTGCGCAATCTCTGAAAGTTTTATAGCCACGTCAACACAACTGTTGGTAGATAAGCAGAACGCTCACAAGATGTTCATATTAGGATAATTTACTTACCTGTTTTCTAAACACCAGTTTGTAACGACCTCGAGATTTCACTGGCCTGCCTGTGGTATGATGTATGAACTAGTTCCGGAATTCATATTTGTTTAGTGTACAAAGGTTATTAAGAAAGTTCACATGTTTTATGCTATCCGGTTGTTTGTCTGCATGTCATGCAACTGTGTGGCGCAAACTCCAATCACACACACTTCCGGTTTACTCGCTCATCAATGGCCGATCCCTAACCTCCTTAGCTGATTGCGAGTTGGTGCGATTTGCAGATCTATAAGAGACTACTTGTACACTCCGTTGGATAAATATTCATCCTTTGTTCATAGTGGCGTACACTGGGAGCAAGGAACAAATTGACCTAAATTCGAATAAGTCATTATACTAAGAAACTTGCGTGGTTTTATTGTGTGCCGCTATCCAGGAAAAGTTGTTAACCCTGTAAGACATGAGTTATTAAGTTTTTCAGAGGAAATCTAGTGTTTTCCAGCAATTTCATTAAATTTAGCTCGATTTTGACGGTGGCTGTGTTTCCCGTTCGAAAATGAGGACAATCACGAGATGGGGTATCAGTGAAAACTACCAAAAATTGAATTATAGGCCAGCTTTTTTTCAGTCAAAACTAAACGACGATTAGGTGACCTCTGGGCTATGGGTTGTTTAAAAACACCAACAGAAAAGTCGTACGCAAATGTGACAAGCGTTGCACCATGTCAGTACAGAAACGACTGGTAGAGCCACGAAAGAGTTCACATTTCGACCCAATTACTCGTCCAACTCTATGGTTCATCAGGAATCCACTAAATATCTCAAGGTGTCCCAAGCAGTTCATGCTAAAGTTCATTGACGCCACTGTTCAGCACTGAAACCGTGGCACAAATAAATAGGGCAAATTGGATGCCAAACATAAACAGAAATGTTGAAAATGACGATCGGAATGATGCACGGCTGTGATTTTTCATCGCTTATGGACTTACCTGAGCAAGGATTCATCAATAACCATAGTTGTTTCGTCTGGTATTATTGGGATCAGTATGAAAATCACGGGTTTCATAAAAGAGGCAATCAGAAACATTTTTATGAATTCCGCAAATCCCAGTGTGAACCAGCTGTTTGGTCCAGCTCAGTATTTTAATGACGTTTGTAAGTTTGAATATGGATACGCATCTGGCCATAGTTTAAAATAGGAACATATTATAAGCTCACAACTTAGTAGTGGACTCTAACTCTTGGTTTTGTGTGACAAGCTGGTTTTCTTGCATGAAAGCGGGTGGGGATTGGAAACAGTATAAATATATTTAAACGGTCGTAAATTGAACAATCTCTTGTCACTTTAATCACATCATGAACATTCTCTCCGTAGATTTTGTATAGTACAAATGAAGTAACAGACCATATAGTAGACGGCGATGATGTCTACGGTTAGTCATTTTTGACTACCTCTTCATAGCTAGACGAATAGATAAATAGAAAACCCAATGGACGCTAGTTAATTATTTTTGCTCCGAACCCATATGATGCTATCACACGATCGTGCACGCGACTTTGGTAAGTTAGTTCTTAGTGCCATTCCACGGATGTGGTTGAGTTGTACACTTGTATGTTCCCACCGGGATTTACCACTCATTTTGCACTAGAGTTTGGGCATATAATTTCATGTGAACTATTTTTGGCATTACGCTGCTTGATTAACAGTTTCATTTGAATTCGCGGA
>LUCH01000904.1:146517-158220 GCA_013368495.1 Paragonimus heterotremus | reverse complement strand
GATATTGTCGTTTATTTGAACACTCGCACAACTGGCGTTTTGCACAAGGTAAACTTGTTTTGATTTCTTTGGCAGATTCCGATTAGCCTGTATCGGGAGTATTTTCGTGTCACAACGTCTAATCGGGTTGTAGTATATCATGCATTCATACGTTGAACACGCGCTGAGAAGGTGTGCGAACCAGTGACCCGTTTTATGTTTAGTGAGTTGAATGTAGCTTAAAACCATTGCTGACAGCAGTGCATCTGGGAAAATTATACCCCGAAACAACCGGAGTTGTTCTACATGATCTATGTTGCGTATAAGCTTTTCTTTTATCAGTGATATAAGTTTGAATGTTTGCACCGTTACTAATCGGTTTGTGAACAGTATGTGATCGGGTGAGATCACTAATAAGCTACAACACTGAATTTTGAGATGAATACTGACAAGTGGAAACGAATGCTATATAATTTAGATTGTTTCTTTTTCTACAACGGGCTAAAAGGTGGGTTTTTGAGGTTTCTCTGTTCGGCGGACATAGGACCAATCACTGAACTCTCCTGCAGGGTTAATTAACAGAAGTGTGAATATTATGTTTTAACTCCCTTCCTAATTTTTTTCAGTTCATCAATGTCTTTTCTCAAATTCTCTGTATTCAGGGTAATTACAAGAAGGTCAGGAAGTCGAGATGTATCTGAAACAAATGCAAGGCACGAACAATAACACATCCTTGACTTAGTTAACCACTTGTTTTCTTGGATGATCACGAGCTACAAGGTCCACAAAATATCTGTTTATCTGTATATCAAACAAGGCTGGTTTTATATTTCACACCCGAATGCTTGACAGAGGGTTTTTCTCTTTCGTGTTTTTCTGGCAAGTTGCTAGTAATGTTGGCCCCACAGTTGATTTCTGCAGAACAAAACGGTGGTGATTCAGCAGAAATTCGCCCAGTTAAACAGGATCTTCACTGTCTATCCAGCAGCTTCACGCGCCACATACACATTCGCTTTTATGAGTCGAAATTCTAACCCACAACACAGCGACGGTATACACTGATGTGTCCTGTTTATTACTGCCTGGTTTTGTGCATGTGGCTGACGCTTTCTGTTGTAAACTTTTGTTTCCCACTTCTCACTCGTTGCCCAGATTTCCTTGAATGACGACTCTTTCATCCGTAAATGTTGTCCGCACTTCCTCGGTCGTGGGCTTAGACCACATCGCGTCACCACTGAGTGCCGGAATAATCCTGCATCCATGCGTGTCATCCATTACATCAGGTTTTCTCCATTGGATAATGATGTACGTGCGCTTTGATAATTGGTTTATTGTAGTTCAAGAGTTCCTTTTCTTCGCTTGATGTTCTATAAAAAGTTAATCAGCTAACTTCTTTTGATAGAAGTAGATTTCACAATGTTTTGAGAGTTCTATCTTTGCTTTTACTGAGGAGAAGTTTAGGGTTCAAGCGTACCGTTCTTACCAGTGTTGTTCGTCTTTTGTTGAGCACGCATGTTAAGATCGGGCTGATGAGAAGGGTATCAGCTCTAACGTTTTAACCTTAATCGAATATGCCTCTCATCAGAAATAATACCACAACTACTGTCAATATTTTGTCGTTCTGCAGGTCCAGGTCTTGTGTACTCATTTGCAGCAACATGTCTTCATATTCCCTTCCATTATCCATCAACACTCGGAATTTTATTCTGTAATTGTCCGGTTTATTCAACATGAACGCAACTATTATTGTTCCTATTTTCAATGGCTTTAGTTACGTATCAGTCATGACGGAGAAATGAAGACTTTATGCGGTTATTCATTTTATATTGAACCCATCTAAAAGACTTTGCATATGGGCAATCCGATCATTCTGTCTTCATCTGTGATCTTCTCATCAAAACAGAAGTGTCTTCATTGAACAAAACCAGATTTGAGATACAGCTTGTCGGAACATCGAATCCCGATTTTTATTCACGAAGAAGCCCGATGGAACGATAACTTTCATGCTGTTATGCAGTGATCTTTAAGCCGATGAACACCGTCGGCGCCTGCAAGTTCATCGGAGGGAAAACGTGAATATATCTTAAACAATACTGATGGAATGAGCCTACTTGCCTCCTAGTTCAGTAGTATCACCAAATGCATCCACTGTAGGTGTGTGAGCACCGCGTAAACTCGTGTCTCCCGATTTCAGCATGCGTCAAATTTCATCTGCAATTGGAACACTGGGGTAGAAAATATATATTTACTCCTTTGCCAAATGTTTCCTTTTACCGATAATTACGCGTCTACCGCAATACGTGAGATCACCTAATGAGGACAGTTTGACCAGCCAAGTTTTGACAATCAGTGAGGAGTACCAAGATGTAGGTCTGTACAGCATTTACGTTATTCACGTACCTATTGAAGTGATTTTCTACTTTTTACTGTCATTTTGTTACATAAGAACAGGCCTTTCCATAAAATCTGATCCCATACATTGGATATCGGACTTGCTAACTTTTTAAACCGACAACGGCCACACGAACGGATTCACTGTATTGTATTGAACTGTATTGTATTTAACTTGCTTTTAACACAGTAGTTACAAAAACTGTTTTTAATTGTTTTGAAGTTAGAAAATTATTTATTTCTAATAACAACGAACCAGCTGTTGAGGATATCAATGACTGTGCCAGTACGAACAAAAGTAAGTCGCATTAAATTCAAGTCAAATTGAACTACGAGTAAAGGGTTACTCGAATGCAAGGCAAAGGCCAACTGCTTGGAACGATTTGATTTTGTCTTCACACCGCCTGATAGCGTATGACTGAATTAGTAAAATGGACAGTTTAATAACCTGAGTACATTCAATCGTTTTCAACAATTTAGAAGATAAGTCGATTCGTTTCGGACATTTTTAGCTAAGGTTTCCATCTGACATTAAAGATGTGATCTGTTTCCCAGCCTGTTTCGAATGGTGCTACTGGCCTATCCGCACATCTGCTTCGCTTCGTTGACTTCACTTGTTCAATCGTGAATTCCACATATACAAGATGGATTGCTAGCCATTTTATTCGGTATTGTCTTATGACAAACCGGGTTGGCTCCTTACACACAGTTAAACATGTTGGTGTCGATCGATCCAACCCGTCCGACTTTACCACCTGTAAAATACGTCCAACAGTTATGCGTTCGGACGGTACAAAACAAGAGGTGATCCGCCATCGATCTCAAACTTAGCCGGCACATTAATTCGTGTAATCCAGCTGCAGTAGGTGTTCACCATCCAGTCGGCCGCTGGCATCACAATTTGCCGTTCAAGTGAGAGAGAGCTTACCGCCAGCTGATCACATAGCATGGACGCATCAATATGCCACCGGATCTTAGACTAAACGGGTCATGTAGTAAAACAAGCACACACGTATCAGTCTGCAAACCTGGACAACATGGCTAAGCCTTTCCGAAGACTATTCCCAAATAAATGGTATCGTTCTGAAAAGTTGTGCTGAGAGTCTCCATCATCCAATCAGACGTCCTCGTGAATGCTAAATGATTGCGGCACGCTCTCAGTGCTCAGATGAATTCGCTAAACGACGGAGATAGCAACACCCTTAAACGAAAAAGTGGTCAATTTGATTCAATCCGTATTTTCACCATAGGGTTGAATCAACCACCAATAAGGTGTTGGCAATGTTTTCATTCAGAGGGTGATAACAAAATGGTCAAATACATCGCTCCTTGGTCAAGACGGTGCAACAAATCGAAACACATCTAAGCAAAACCCACATAAAATTCTTTTTTTCTCAGGTGAATGAGGATAATCATATTACATGATGTACTGCACATAGCTAGCGATTGAAGTCACATCGTGATTGACTCGTATTAAAATCGGATCAGAATGTTGAAAGATATGAGCGGTTAATTATACTGTAGAAAAAAGTCTGATGTAAGAATTTTAATGGGAATCTTCTATATCCATGAGAAAATAGAAAGTTGCCACAAGTGAATACAAGCTTGTGAGATGAAAATTGTGTGCACAACGAATACGTTGACTCAAAGGGCTACCGTTTGTCTCACATACTTCACCACAAACGATGCTCACAGAGCCAATAACAAGGTGAACAACATGAAGATTGCTGACTCAAAACACTATCTGATTGCCACAAAGAGAACAAAACTGTTTTTGTGTTCATAGTGCGTTTGGGAGTAGGACACGAAAAACATCATCATTTACATTATGGAGGTAATTTCTGACTACTATTTTTAGCTGCAAAGGCACTGTCATGTGGTATACATGTACCACATGACAAAAATCACATTCAACCACGCTTTGAGCGCTGAACAATGGAGAAGAAATACCGTTTATGAAATCAAACGATAGATCAAATTCACAGTTCTGCTATTGGAGACAACGAATGAGAACATAAATCTACTGGATTAATAACTGGCGCAAATCAAGTTTACAGTTATTCTTTTTATCAGGATGCATGGGAAAGTTTATCAGATTGAATGAACATATATTGTTTGCTCTAAGTGGTCATACAATATCATCATTTACACTATTCTGACGAAGGAAATTCACAGTAGAGGGCTGAGCTCGAGGAACTATCATAGAACGAGTATGATGGATTGGCAAATCGTTGGCCCTTTTTGGATAACCCAAACCCTCATCCGAATTACACTCATCCCCGAGAACTCCGTCGCCAGAGGGACACACGGTATTCGAATGACCGCACTCCGACCTACTGTCCTCTTGGAACTGTCTGCTCAGCCGATCTGATCTACTGGAAATCCACATACGATGTGGGTCAGACATGTAAAATGTGGACAACAGCGCATCTCGAGCGGGCTTTTTCGTCCTGTCGCCATACGTTCTGTTCCAGCCATTGTGTACGATGCTGCGTCCAGGTGCACAAAGACTGCAGTCGGATTCAAACTTAGGGACCCGCCTGGTGATGCTCATATTTATATAGGTTGGATCCTTGTAACCGAGCCATAACTCCGCCACTAAGTCGCTCGCTAAAATCCCACCACAGTTGACTCCGATCAATCGAATGATAAACAGGCCATCCGACCCCAAATAACTGTCTATAAAATCCCGTAGATCGCCGGGATTTCGGTCCAGGGGAATTAGCTGGAGCGCTTTCAAGTAGTTGCGTACAAAGCTTATACGTGACCGGGGAAAGAAGACACGATACAGCCAGACTGCGAGACTGAGTAGAGTGACTGTCGCCATCGCCACGTGCCAGAACCATAGGAATATGTAAATCTTTTCCAAAAACATATTCAATGGCAGGACACACTGTAGAGTGTAGCTGAGATTATAAATAGAACAAAAGTAAGCGTGAGAATCAAAGGGCATAGCTACAAAATTACAAAACATGTGTAAATTAAAACATTGAATTCAACTCGCCTAACCCGTAATTCCTATGTTTGGTGTCTAATATGTTACCTTTAGGCGTTGACCAGGTACAATTAGACAGTGGTTCCACAATGATTCCAACAATTCATGATCAACATTATATGATAAACGCACTTCTAACATGCTATGCTATTCAGACTATCTCTGTCGTCAGTGACAGCTCATCTTTGCTGATTAAACCTTTCGTAGGTTCACAAACTTAATAAGTGTCAGAGGGAGAAGGATCTTTTCTTGTGCATTCTGGTCTCGGTTTTGGTTGAGAAGAAGTGTGTCGGGCGGTTCACAGATAGGAAAAAAAAAGTGAACAGATGTAAATGAAAGGAAACTTCAATGGGGCTTCAGGTATGCAATCTTATCAACAACGGACAGTAAAACAATATTCCGTCAGATATGTACATTTAATGGTCTGTGTGAATTAACTAAAATGACGGTATAGAGACTGGAAATGTGGATTGTATCGTACATATGTTCCTATCAGGTAAAATTTTCAAACATCTAACCGTTTCACACACAATCGCGAGTTTGGGTAATTGGTATCAGTGTAAAACAATCTTCATTGTGAAATATTTCTCACCACAAAGTAAGTTGCTTATTCCACTTCCAGCTATTTATCCACTTAGACGTTCACCCTTGACATGTGCCAGTAGATGATTTGTGGTGCGGAATATTTTGTAAGTACGAAATAAATCTCGTCGGAAGTGTTTGTAATTCATTGAGATTTGACCAAATTCAGTTGATTCCTATAGGTTGGGAAATTTCTTGTTTATAACACTTATTTGAGCGGCATGTTTGTGGACACCTCTAATTAATATCGAATCTTCTCTGACTTAAGGATGACAGACCTGTATGTTCGTTTCCATGTATGGGCGGGTCATGAATGATGAGCTTGCTGAAAGACATCAGAGTGAAAGATTTGACAAGGTCTTCCCAACAGAGTAAAGGTTATTTCTGCCTACTTAGCTCTGGTTGCACAGCTTATACACGGATGTTAGTTGTATGTCTCCAGGGTTTCTAGATCTCGGTCGCATACTGATACCGGTAGCTTGATATCGTCAAAGTAGTAGTTAACACAGTTTTGAAGGCAAATCTGGAAGACTACATTTTTTGATAGGGAATGACATTTTTTGTATGGACAGTTCAAATTATTTTGTATGGCTTGCACATTTTTGGACCATGCATAGCTGTTCGGAGATTTTCATACTAGAAGCGAATAAATATCGAAATACCCAATCTATTACTTCGATTTTTGAATTTTACAGTGTTTCTTGATCCACTGCTTCGAGCTGTTTGCTCGAAATGAATCGACAGTTGGCTGGTCATCGACATGTCAGCGCTCTGTAGCTACCAAGAACACAACAAGAAGTCTTATCCGTAGATTCGACGTTTATTGTCTCGCGCAGAACAGTTGATCTTAGCTATATTAGAACCCAATTAAAATGACGTAAACGATCCTGTCAAGTGTTTGAGGTCCTTAATTTTCGGCGCATCCATTTGGTTCATAACTAGACTGTTTAACTTGTATCACCATGAATGCACTGCAGTCAAACAGTCCTGCTTAAACTCATAATCTCATGTCAACAAGTCGAAGGGACTGACCAGAAAAAGTAACATCTTAATGTACCCTCTGAATAAGACGTCAGCCGATGGAACGCCGAACCAGCTTGACTACTTCAGCAACACGTTCAGTAGATTGTCTGAAACATCGAGATTCATAAGGGATATACAGCTGAAAGTCGGAAACGACCTGGTTTTACCGGATTTTGGTCTGAAGGCCATAATTTAGGACTAATTTAGGATTAATTTCTACTGGCGGAGTTTTACACGGAATTGTGACATTTTCTGATGCACGGTCCTTATTTATCATTGCTTCAACTAATGAGCAGAACAAGTTAAATTATGATTAAACACATTCCGAGAATGTGCATATAACACATTTCTCGGATAACCACCTCTATTCGTGGATGTAGCTGCGTTGACCGTACATGGAAGCAACCAGAGAACAGAGCGAACCTGGTTTAGATCAGGTCGTCGGCTCATATTTTTTCTACGACCCAGATGACAAGTTTTTGTTTAAAACCCCCATCTGAACCTGTTCTCATTCTGTGTGTAGCTGATTCAACTGACCATATCTATGACTTTGTGTTCTATCTCGAGTACCCGATGCTCGGATTTATGGATCGTTTTTCGTTTTTCTTCGCATGCTGGTCTGTCGTGCTACGGCCACTAACGGTTTGTTTCATTATCACAGAAAAACACTGTTCTACCGACAATATTGTGATCAACGTGTTTGCTTATTGGGGAAGGAATTAGCAACACCCGTACGAACTACTTGTCACAGTTCACTGGACTAGGTGGCTCCAGGAAAAATCACATAATCGTCGTGGTTTTTCGAACTGGATCCCAAAGTTGTTCACAACAGAATAGCAGAATATCAGAGTTCATTACTTTAGTTATCTGCAACAGCACAGTAGTGAATCAAACCAATGAAATTTCCCACTCACAGTGAAGGAACTAATAAACCAGATAAAGCGACTTTGGTTTCTCGAATAAAATATCCAAATATAAGAAGTAATTCACTGTCGATATGGGATACGTTTTAGTCAGTAGTAGATCGATCAGATTACAGTAGAATCCTTCCAATAACGTCATCCCTCGGTTCCAACTAAATAGGTGAGTTAATACTGTTAGAGTAATATCTCTTTGTGATCACAAATTGTTTCTTCTAGTAAGATATGCAATATACATCGTAGAGTGTAATAAGGGAATAGTATAGTTGTACAAACTGTAGGTACTACAGTTTTTATTTTCAAATGAAATGAAAAGTGAATCTAGAGTCATGACTTCTGTTTTGCTATATTATTAGGTAGTTTGGAAGATTTTGCAAGTTAAATCACACCGAGTTAAGTGAACTGTGGATTTCGGTTGGATTCGAACCAGCGACAGAAAATGTACGCACTAAGCCGGTAAATGTTCAACCAAGTTACTCACGAAACCCATCCAAGGGCCTAGAAATTTCACATTTTGTCCCAGTTACCCAATCAACTCACTGCGTCCTAAAATCCAGGGGGCTAGTTACCTGAGCAGAATTTTTCAAACAGATCACGTTGGAATCCACCAAACTCACTGATGAACAAAAAAACTTGTGACCTGGTTTCAGAATTAGATGTTGCGGTCGAATTTTCGAACGGCGATTTTTAAGATGATGTAGGATTCCAGAATATATAACAATTCAATCTGGACAGTATTTTTCGAACGAACTGTTCACGTTTATCTCGAAAACATCACAAAGTTGTCTTCATCATGGCACTAATGAAATGGTCTAGTTGGACATAGTGATAGGACGTGGAACAGCATGTCTTAGTAACGAGGTCTTAAAACTGAGTGGAACCAAGGGATATCTACTTTTCATTGCGTCCATAAAACGACAGGTTGGAGTATACAAATGGCGTGACAAACCTAAAAACATAAAATGATGTAGCAACGATTCAATAGAGAAATTGTTAGAATTTCATCAATTATTCAGCGATTTGTAAATCTGTTTCGCTCGTGAATGGAGCTTTCTATTATCTGATGCTTGTTCAGGAAACTATCATGATGATGCGTGCCTTTAGGGAAATATCGTATTTTTCACATACGGTGGAACGATCGTAGCAAAGACGTGTATGAGCAACCATGTGTTAACGATCGTGGATCGCATTAGCCAAAACAATTGTTTGATGGGACTGAACAACTTGACTGGGATTGCGCGTACACTTTCGTGCTGGGTAGCTTGACTGTGGTTACATCAGTTTGTTTAGGTCGTTCGCTCGCCGGACTCGGTTAGAAGACCTGTCATGTTGGTTGAGCTCCGAATTTTGTATCCGGAACAACATTTCGACGACGCTCGGTAGTGCCAACCACATCTTCGAAACTGACTGATTTTGGTATGATACCTGGTATAAGGCATTCAAATAGGTGAATTTCCATTTTGATCTAACAGTTCTACGCAGTGACACCAATAAGAAGGCTGAGATGTCTGTTCGGTTGGTTTGTATTTCAGCTCATAGCGAGTTAGCATTTCTGAACAACCGGCCGTACTAGCGAATTTCGTTCTAATATCAGTCAGTGGACTCTGAATCGAGTAGTGAATAGTGCGCTTTCAGAAATTGGCGTTTCCACCGTGAATTGCATTTACCGCCTGTGGTATTATGCACATTATCCGTGCGGAGAGCATCATGTAATTGGTGGGATACTATTTCACGATCCAGTTACAAGTACCCTACCAATAACTATTTATATAGCCATTTGCAATTAGACAGAAACGGAACTATATCCAGGTCTCCAGCTCTAATTGTGTTGTGTCCAAGGTGGCTTTTAGGTTGAGCTAATTCATTACTTACCATTGGTTTGATGAATCCAAATAATGTACCTATTAAACTGTCGTATTGCGTGTCTCAAGGAATGTTCCCACTCTTTTGTTTGTCGTGGAAAACATTTTTGGACGCACGCAAACATTGCTAGACCGACAAATTCTGTTCATCCGTGCAACAAACGGTCGTCAACCTATTTCAGTTAAATCCACTTATGATGAGTGGGTAGGGATTGGGAAGGATGTGTCTACCATTCGAACAGATACTCAAGTGACTTTCATGTTGTGTGACTGAACGCTGGGCAGCACACAGAATCATTAGAAATACGTCACGGTTGAAATGAGCTAGCGACTGTGGACCACTGAAGTAGCAATCAAACCGTCCACTGTATGCACAAACATTCTAATTATATTTTCAACGGAAGTTCGGTAATTTAGGTCGTTTCAAATTGAACACAACCCTCACTTGCTGTCAGCCCAGTTCGAAGTGGGCTAACCGAAAATGTAACCTGAGTGCGAAGCTGTGGTCAGGTGTGGGTGTTGTTCAGTATGAAAGAGAGTAACAAAATACTTACATGTGGTTCTTCCCCAACTTCTTCGCCTCCAAATCACAGAATGTCACCCTCGGAAAGTGACCCGACTGATGCCACTCACGACCTTGAATTAGGTCGATCAACACTCGGGCTCCGTACGAGGTGTACTTTGTACCGATGAAAGACTGCATCAGGTAGAGTTGGCCGATTACGTTGAGCAGATAGCATAATTTGATAAGTAAATAAAGGGAGACGAGGAAATTCCCCTGTCCTCGGCCACAAGTAGGCGGGAACGAGTATTTGAGCTGTGTGCTGGATTTGTGTGAGGTTACTTGTGCGGCTTTCGGTAGTTTGGGGGCATTTCCGTTTGAGTCCGCTAGAAATTTACGGGTAAATTCGGAGAAAGCAAAAGCTGATCATAACCTCCACATAAATTGGATTATGGAGATCAGCTAAATGATGTTATGGAAGACAACTAGATCTAATGAGGAGAAAGTGAAAAGTTTTCAAAGCAGTTAATCACACGAAACAATTTGGAGACAATAATTCACTAACATTTACTTTGGTAGTTGGTCGGGGAGTCAAGTTTCATGGGTGTTTATAGGTTTTTACTGGGGAAATAAAGACATTCGTCCATACCTTTCTGTCTGTTTTGTCTGGGAACAATTGGTATTGTACGGTTTATAACTGTACATAAAAAGCTGAATAGCAGCGAATAGCAAGAACCTTGGATAGAGCTAATGTTGTGCAATCACATCAGCAATGATCACTGAAACAAACCGAAGCAGCTTACCACCGTGTATGCAAGTGCATTTACCTCTGGGAACGAGATAGGATGGTGATCAGGAAACTGTGTGATGTGGGTCGCTTCCCACCCACATACTG
Source organism: Paragonimus heterotremus (assembly GCA_013368495.1). Lineage (NCBI taxonomy): Eukaryota > Metazoa > Platyhelminthes > Trematoda > Plagiorchiida > Troglotrematidae > Paragonimus > Paragonimus heterotremus. The sequence goes on along the minus strand of LUCH01000904.1, from coordinate 147,071 downwards.
ATCGGATTGTGTTTAATACTCTTTTAAATCACAGGTTTGGAGAGCGTTTTACACCGTGAGCATACACTAATACTGTACGAATTCGATGTTCGATAGCTTACTCACTTCACGTCTCAGATTCAGTGAGCAAACTCTCAGACGTTCATCCTTGCTTATTGAGGTAAATTTGCTAATGAATGGCGGGGTGTATGATATATTTTGAGGGTTAGGATTATGTATCCTCTAAGGTGTCTGCAACGTTTTAGGAATTCGTCTATTTTCGCTGTCCTACCTGAACATGAGGTTTTCCTGGACCCGAAGACCCTTTTAGTGGCTCGCCTGGTAGAAACTTTCGGCGTAGCTCGTCCGGAGGACATTTCAGGGGGAACTATTTCATGAACATTTCTCACAGCTATAGGATTACTGGTCAGTAGTAGGGAATTTGGTTGATGTAAATTAAAAATTTGAAACACTGGGTTCCCTTTAACCACTTCATTAGAGCAGAAAGAAGACATATATTGCGATATGTTAACATTTCATCTACTCTCATCAGTCGCAAACGTAAAGCATGCAAG
>LUCH01000904.1:133439-144382 GCA_013368495.1 Paragonimus heterotremus | reverse complement strand
TTTAACTTGCATGCTTTACGTTTGCGACTGATGAGAGTAGATGAAATGTTAACATATCGCAATATATGTCTTCTTTCTGCTCTAATGAAGTAAATTAAATAGCTATCACATTCCCATGGACACACCAGTCAGTTCTGTTTGAAGGGAAGCTGTATACTTGAAATTCGACCTTAGATGGATCATCTGTTTTCGCTGACCATGACTGCAAAATTTGTTTCTGTCTTGTACACGTAAATATGAGTCGCAAAACAACCTTCTTCTGTCACAAATCTGAACAGAGAAGTCAGACAGTTTTTTGCACAATTTGTCTCTCGAGCACACTTCGCTGTATCTCTTCAGGTTCATACTGCACTCTGTGGGTTTATATAGCTAAGTTCAATGGGCACTGTGAAGCTAAACAACAAAATCAGCAACCACATAAACATACGCACACACATTAACACACATCTGTTGCCAGGGCAATCTCGTACTGACGAACTAGTCTTTCTGCACGCAGAGGAATGGCTTCCATTTGCTAATTGCTACTGCTTCCACGAACCGGAGAAGCTTTCGATTTTTGTTGCGTAACCTATCCGGAACGCCTTCTCCAGGTTCAGTTGGGGTCGACAAGTCAACATGTGTCGGGCGATCGATGACGGTGGTTCCTTCTGACTTATCATATTCTGACCTGAGCCCTACATTATGGTATTCATGACCGTTTTGCGAACCCAAACTGGAATGTGTTCGTTGACTCGATGACGTAGCTACCGCTCCGTTCTGCCGATGTGAGTGGTTTGGCACGCACACGAGAATTTATAGATGATATGAGATTTAGCGTTGAGCAGTAGCAGTGTTGGGATTCGGGTGGTGGTGAAGAGCATGACCAGTTGGACTGCATAGAACATACGTCCCATAGCTGCCGTGAGACGGCTTTTCAACAGAGTGGCAATGTCATCACTTTTGTATGGCAACCGGAGATAGACATTTAGTTTGGAAGCTGCTGAACACACCGTGGTGGCCGGCTCCTGATTGTTGAATTTCTCAACAAATGCCGATGGATAGCCATTTTCTATGAGCGTGATTCTCAACAATGACATCTCATTGGCCAATGTTTCACATGAACAGATGGTTCTTGCGCGATAGAACAAAGTCCTCACCTGACCGCACATGTACTGGATCGGCAGAGAAGTGTGAAACTTCAGGTACTGTGAACTGTGCAAAAAACTGTTTCTGACTTCAATATGAGTCACTTAGTGTTGATAAGGTAGTAATTCAACATACTTTTTGGAAAATGCACATGGCTGTACACTTGTTGTACTTTGTGGACCACTTTTTAAACCAGCTCGTTGTATGATTTCTATATCAAGCAGACGCTATGCAACTCGCCGGCGTACAGCAGCATCGATGAGTTGACATTGTCAACTGATCCAAATATAGAGAAGATGAACAACAGGCAAGCAAAGGTAGATTAATGTGAAGTGCCGCTTTTGTGAAACTTTTTAATTATCGTTCGATATATCCACAAATACTACATGAATGAATAATGAGCTTGTTTTTATGTGTTTCGAAAGCCTTCAAACACAACAAAATGAAAGTAAACGATAAAAGCAACAAGCTTTATTCCATGGGGCGTTAGCTTTGTCAATTTGTTTATCCACTAAAATGTTTTCGTGAATCACGGATTGGGAAACGTCGACTTATTGGAATACATTGAAATATACCGAATTTATCAATTCGTTTATGTATTTCACCCTCTGGTTTGGTGGTTGAGCTAAAATGGAACCCGGTTCTTTTGTGAAAAACTTCAAAAATAAACAGTTGATTAGACTTAACACGTTTGTTTACTGATGAGCAATAATGGGTTTTGGTTTCCATATAAGTTGAGCACAACCCACAACTGATCGCAGCTTTCACATCCCCGTAGAATTTTTAAAAACATACTTCCATCTTTTGCGTATTTTCAACGTATTCTAAAGTCACTGGATACCCACATAAGGAGCGAAATTTTGAATTTTACCTGGCAGAAAGGAGTGATTGACTCTTTCGGAGGCTGCTGAAAATTCGGTTTAACTCACATCAGTGGTCAACCCTAGGTTGACAGCTTTCATCAAAATGTTGACTTCGGTTATCAGATTTCCGACGTATGAATAGTTCTCGCAGATATCGTCCTTAGTACTGGGTTTGAGGTCGACTATCTTAACAACGAGAGAGGGAGCCATCTAGCAGGATCCTTATTATTTTGGTGGTCATTGAAATCAGAGCTATTGATCGATAACTGACTTGATGTTTCCTACGTCTACCTTTGACGTATACGACAACTAGGCAATTCTCCAAACCATCAGACAATATAAAAATCAGGGCATTTTTGTTTTCAACTTCAAACTTAACCCTCACCGAACCTCAAACCAATAGTTATTCCGTTATGATCACACACTCGGTTCGTCTGATTGAGATGATTCACCGTCGCCTGAATAGCTGTCATGTGATCGAACATTACGTGACTAACTGTTGGTGTGATTGGCTGTCGGTGTCTAAATGACACTTGCTTAAATGTGTACACCGAATCCAGCTTGCTCTCTTCCAACGTCGCTCAATATCCGTGAAACGGCAACGAGCAATGAGACAATCTCGTTGATAAGTCCAAATCGCCGTTCACATTTATCTGTTGTCCACGCACTGAGGCAGCCTGTTGATACTGCACCGTCTGAGAAATAATCTATGACCCGTAGTCGATGGACCTTGTTTGATTGCGTTGGAAGAACCAATCTTGAGGGCACGAAGAGCTAACACATCAAATAGGTCGCTAGACGTTGTAAATCAGCCCGCTTAATCACCAGAAATTAGAAACATCAATGAAGACTGTTCTAACATGAAGTTAAACAGAACAGTAATAAATAAGACCCCTGTAACAAACCCTGCTTCTGACTAACCTTGAAAATAACAACTGTGCGGAACCAGTAGGCCGAATATCGTGTGGTGTTAAATGAACACTGAACGATGCAACTTATGTAGATCAAAATGATTCAAGAACTGGTTCAAAAACAGAATTACTGCAAAAGACAAACGGCTTATCGAATAAAATTTAGTCGTCATATCAATAAGAAAGAAATTTTAGGCACATAAGCAGAGTGAGCTGATTGGTTCAATGGGCCAGTGTCTAACGGAAGAGGGCTCTAGAGGCCGGCAGGATCATCACAGATATAGCAGTATCTGGAGCCCTTGTACAACCATTGAAATTAATCGTTGACAAGGGTGTGTGAGAGAACAGGCATACACATTGAATGTAATCAGTAATCAGGTGAATCAATACCATTTGTATAGATTGAACATCACCCACAATTGATCGCAGCTGTCGCATTCCCGTAGACCTTCCAGTCGACCCATTTCGAAAAGAAGCACTAGAATCGAGTTTCGGTCCTGTTAGAGCTCGTCAGTAGTGCATATCGTCGCCAATGCCGCGACTTGAACCAAGGACACGCTGTTCATGAGACAACCGTGATTACCACTGCGCCAATGAACTAAAATTAGTCGCCCCTATCAATAATCATTAATCAAATACCGCTCAACAAGTCAATGATTTCTGTGATTTCAACTTGGAGTGAAGTCCTAGCCGAGGGGGTAATCGATTGAAGTTAACAGACAGTAACTGTGTCTCCTTCCGAGGCGATCGGTCAACCTGATCATTACTCACAAGCGAAAGGGGTTGAGTACTCACATATGACAATTCGGTCGTGCCTAATGTGAGGTCAATGACGCAGTGGTTAACACGGTTACCTCATGAACAGCATGTCCATGGTTCAAGTCCCGGCTGAAGTGTCGATGATATGCACTACTGACGAGCTCTAATGAGAGTTAAACTCGAGTCTAGTGCTTCTGTTCGAAAGGGGCTGACTGGAAAGTCTATGGGAGTGCGACAGCTGCGATCAAGTGTGGGTGATGTTCAATCTATATGAAAATCAAAATACCCTACTACTCATCATTAATACCATTTGCGTAGCACAAAGAAAAACGTTCTATCAATGTAGAGGTCATCGTCGCGAATCGTCAAATATAACAAGTTACTAGCATAAGTTGAAATGTAAAACGAGAAAAAAGAAAAAAATTAGTATGCCGTATGAAAAAAATGTGGGACCAGTCATGGCTTGAGCTTAAGCAATCACAAAGTCCAGCGAAACAACACTCTGTGATCAGATGAACATCATCCTTCCGTGACCCAACATCATGTCAACAAACAAGCAGCAAACCGTAACAAAATCAATATGAATTTTTTCGTAAAGAAACGTATGATTCAAGGTGCTTTTATGTCGCAATCCATTGATAGTACATGTTCCTTCTACGACCGAGATTTGAAGTTCGTTCCACGTTCGTATGGGGCAAACACTTTTATCATTCTGTCATTGATTTCACGTTAGACATGACTGCCTTATAGTCAAGTTGATGTCACAGAAGTAAGCAAACTGGTCAAGCGAGGATTTTTGAGGCGAATGACCTATTCGTTTAGCATTCCACAGAATCGATGTATTAGGACAATAATTCTCCTAATTCGCACACCAACTAAGAAACATGGATAAAGAATGTTACTGATCGATCGGCGATTTTAGTACCAGCGTTTACTCAAAGTGCCACTGCCAACCCATCGAGTATGCCAAATGTGTCTCACTCTTCTCAAGGTTACACCACGCAGCGTCTATGTGAGCTATATCTGCTTTTCAGTTCACTGTCAGTTTTGTTTGGAATCCCGGCGATCGGCCGGTAATTCTGTTTATTCGTGGCGGTGGCCGGTGGCAGTCAGTCGATAAAACAAGGCCGAGAAGTAAATGGATGTCAGCAAATGCGTACATCAAAAATGGTGTATCGAACGCGCTCGTTTTCGGTTATTCATCAGGTCAATTACATAACATTTATATGAAACAGAGTTATCTGAATGTATCCGTGACCATCATCCAGCCCGGATCAGTAGCGGAGTCACTAAGACAATTACCGGCGCACATGTTACACACATCGTTGATACATATCATATTGTCAATCTGGACTCCGCTTTTTGTCCGATTTACCCAGTCAACAGCGGTCGCTCAAAAGTTGTCAGACGCCGAATTTTGGCCACAGCTGAAGCGATTGGAATTCCACTGAAAAATCCACCCTAGTACCAACAGAAACGCTTTGTTCACACATTGAAGTTGCTAAGGCCAAACACTCACACCACGGCCGATCAAAGCACCACGGTTCCAGTTGCGTCATAATTGTGGCGTAATCGTATCAAAACGTTGTCTCCGTATTGCGTATGCTGTGTTTGACCTCATTTGAACCAGTTGCTTGTTCGTTTCGCCGTGATAACTCTTTCTCATATAAATGTTACGTAATTGACCTGATGATGAATAACCGAAAATGAGCCTGTTCGTTACACTATTTTTTGGTGACTACCCTGGAGATTTTTAACCATTTGAAATGCGTCAATCCTAGAAAACTAGACAAACTAGTGACTAGGTGACTCTCATTGGCATCACTGATAGGTTCTGATGCTGGCAAAAGGGACAATATTGAAAGGGACAATAGTAGCCTGATAGGTAAAAACAGGGTAGAAAAACTGAGGGTTATTGAGGGACGAGTACGCGACTGGGCCAAGCAGAGCCAAATAATGCGGATAAGAAGAAAAGAAGTTTGTCAAACAGAGACTGCTGATCGAATTCAAGTAGGATCGTGAATAATTTTCGGAATAACACGACTCCAAGTCGAAGGACAACTAACTATGTGTGTTCGGTATGGTCCAAACCAGACAGCTACAGATCCTGTTGGGGGACAGATAGCCAGCTATTATGTGAAAAGTTTCATTCATGGCTAGGTGGCCCCAACTGTCTGTTTTATGCAACGCGAGATGTCTGCACCACTTGATCTTCTGAAACACGTATTACTGCCAAGTTCATTTCTTTCTCTAGCGAAACGAGGGGGATCGAAAAACGTCTTCGACATTTCGGGCTACCCGACTGTTTCGGCGATATAGGCTTTCTAACATGATGTAACACAATTTAATGAACAAATTTCTGATGCTAAAATGGAAGTTTGATGCCTACAATAAGCCCCATAGCTGAGCTTCCTAGTGTGATCGCTGTATTAAGTCCGTCACTTTTGATAGTTAGGCTAGGTGAAACAACGCTGATTCTGACAATGGACTGTTCATTAGCTGAGGACACATTTCGGTCTGGCATATGAGTTACATTCTCTGGTATTTCTGTGTAAGTTTCGAACAAGTAATATAGTTTCAGGAGGTTTTTAACGAGAGTAAAGAAGGGAATACATATTAACCACCGCAAGATTTAGATTACTTGGGGCTTGGGTCACGTCCTAGTAGTATTTCACATGTGCAATGAAGTGTTTTCTTGTTGAGAAGAAATAGCCCAACGTGTTCCTGATAAACTGAATTGTAAAACAGTCTGATTTGTTACAAAGTTTAGCCGGGAATTTGAAAATCACTTACAAACCATCTTCCAAGGATGATATTGTTTGGAAGCATTTTACATGAAACGATCACACTGATAACGTTAAATGAGTGATTGCTTGTTGATTTTAGAAACTCTCTCATTCATTATGTACTACAGGCATCATCTAGGCACTGTTGTCTACTACTGAAGCAACCGGCTTCTAACCTCTGGATAACTCATTAAACTTTTGTTGTGTCACAGTTGTGGTTAGACCAGAAAAACTGCTCTAGGTGAAAAAATGTGGCTTTCTCGACGCCCATAATATTAGGTTTTGCTGCATCCGTTCTATCTTGGTCATATTCAACCTATATATGTATATATATATATAAAGTTGATCAAGATGTCGAAATAAACGTCAATTCTCATTTTCGTCAGTCTTGGCCATGTGGTTTGTGTGAACATAAAATTAGCTGTTATTAAGCCAAATATCAGACACATCGATCTGGCTGGTAAATGATACCGGCAAGTGAACGTGTACGAAACGAATGATAACACTTAGGTGTAGAGTAGTTTGCCGACGCCTGATCAATAAGGCATTGCAGTACTCTATTATTCAAATGCATTTTCCATCAACGCAAATGATGACGTAATACTGTTTTACGATAGAAGATGCAGCGTTACATTATCGCTCGACATCGTCAATCAGGTGATGAGTTAACTTATTTCGTTATTACTTTGATGATTGTTCTCTGGTTTCGATTTGCAGCACTACTTCTGTCCTGTGGATGGAAACGCTTAAATCATTGCAGATAAACAGGGAAGTGCAATGATTGGTGAGTACACAATGCTTTCTTTTCTTTGAGTGGGCGTGAAAGCAACCTGATGGCAGGGTACGGAACTAGTTCACAACACTGTGGGTACGTTTTCGTGTGGAACCCCTCAACTTGTTAGAAGTGTCTATTAAGTCATCGTTTCTTGAGGCAACCTGATTCAGACTAGTGCTTGACACGTTTCTTTGGTTAATTTTCTTCACCCGATGTTTCGCGCTATTCGCTAACGAACTAGTAAGCGATCGCAAGATTGATGACAACAGTTTTTGATTCTTCGTTAGATCAGAGAAGATTTTCGTACAATCTGAAAGGTTTCCGGCCTGCAGACTGAGCTGAATTTAAGTAAAACCTAGGCCGCTGGATCAGTTTTTCAGTGTTTTTGTTACGTAAACATTCGATTAGTAGATCGTGACTTATGTAAATGGGAAAAATTACCAAGGGAAGAAAAGGTACGACTTTCGTTCACAACATTCTGGCAAAGATCCCCAAATTTGGTCAAGCTATTGATCCACAACATTACGTTAGTTTAAAAACGCCATGACAACTTTACTTCAATGTTGTTTTCAACTCGAGTTTCATCATTAGCTACGGGTGCCTCAATAATCAGAAGTACTGGGTTCACGAACCTTCCTTTGAGCACAGCTAAGAAAAAACAGGCATTGGTAGAAAGAAGTGATTTGGTAGTATCTTTTATTAAGGTTAACTGTGTCCAGCTGGACAATGTAACGAATGACTATGAAGGAATCCCCGCGAATAAGGTTGGCATGTGAAGACTGAAATGGATTCCTCGCTTTTGTTCCCAAGATTTGCTCACCTCCTGGTCAACCCAATGAAGTCTACCGCTTTCCTCTAGCACTCCATAGACTTTTAATTAAAAAGCAATTTGTTGTTGCTACTATTCATTGAAGTTTTCCTAATGACAAAAGTGAGTCGTCACACGTATACTGACTTTAACTTAATGGTTTAGGAAAGCATTTGGAAATTCACTTCTGCTAAAATTGAGCACTTCTGAGCAATCCACTTTAAACGGTTAGTCCCTGCTCTGAATTGAGGTCAAGCTGTGAATTGGGTAGTGGTGATACGAACTCCAATTTGTTCATGGTGGTCAAACAACAGGTTATCCCTACGTATCAAGCCAGATGATCGCCATCAAATTTGGGGGTAGTGCGCCCACACGTCCACAAGACAGTTCACCTCAGTGTTGATCCTATTTCTAAGCATGCCGGAACACAGCACCGCCTCATCTGTCTTTTGGTTACGATGAAGAAATGAATGTGACAGTTGACATGCGGATTTAAAAGGATGCACAATGGAAGGTGACTTGGCAAGACTGAAAGAAACCCACCAAGACGACGGTGGTGGTGATGATGATGATGCAGCGTGCAGATGTGACGGCAGTCCACAGTAGTAATCAGGAAAACCGTTACGAATCTTCATTCTTTTTCTAAATACAAACTGGGACAGGACTTTAGATAGGTCAGAATCAACATTTACAGTGGTGGGGGTGGGACGGTGTTGCAAAGGAAGCGTCTGGAGAATGGTGCACTCAATTTATCCAGTGCTCATGATTGATTATGCATCAATATTTACTAAACCGACTTAGTGCACGAACTCTAGATCGGTGCAAGTGAAAAGCAACCCATAACTTAAGCTGTGAGATACCGTAGTTAAACCGGATTGTTTTGAACTTGAAAAACAGTGTAACTTTTAAGTGAAGATGAGACTGTCAAGGATTAAAACCAATGGTGGTTTATTCTTTACAATTAAAGGAATTATTAGACCTGGTGGACTGAAATAACGAATCACGTAAATTTACCCAGCTCAGTTAAGTAAGAAAGCTAGCTTACGTCGATGGTTCGTTTGGATTTCCCAAACGTATGCCTCTGCATTCACGCGAACAAGCCGGCTACGAGTGTTGAGAGTCTAGATCGAGCCCCACTTTTCAAAACTACTCTTAGCCCACAGAGATTCAGTTTTAATTTGCATGTATGTTGCTCGGGAGGTGTATTGCCCTCGCTCATGTTTTCTGCTCTGTCGCCTGTATATGTTCAGAAAGAACAAAGCAATTTGGTTTTGCCATTGGTCTTTTTAGTAATCAATATTTACGCCATTTCCTATCAATGTCGACGGCCTGCTCAGCCCCTCTTTTCTGCTTAAGGTTCACTATATCAACATTGAGCTCCGCGAGCTGGCTGACAGGGACGAAAATAATGGCAGTGAATACAGAGGAGACAGTGAACCTCTGTAAAATTGAAACAGAGCGGCACAGGGAGCTATGCAGTTTTCAGGCTTGATCACCACCGTCTGACTGTTCCTGTTCACATTTTGCCAAGTGTATGGGTTAAGCTGGTTGGCAAGTACTCACAAGTTTGAGAAGAACGATCTGGAGCATTAGGAAGGAAGAAACTACCATGGCAATTTGGTTACCGAAAGAATAATGACATGAACGACAGTGATAATGACACCCACCGGGTCATTGAGCCGTCATTGGTTCACTTGATGTGTTGGGCCGTCGGGGTTTGTCCATGAGGGTTATGTACAACCCTCCAAAATTTCCATATCAACATTGCATCCTATCAGTAAGACCCTGTTAATAAACTGCATCTGGGCAACCGTTACACAGTATGCATGTACAGTCTGTATGTAGTGCAGGTTACCGAGTTCGTACATAAGTTCAAAAACAGACTTAAAATGGTCAGTCAATTCACTTTGACAGCTTTGTTCCGCTAACTCCAAAGCAAAACCTCATACGGTGTCTGATGGGCAGGGCTTTGAAGATCTGCATCCTTTACACTTTGTAGGCGGTTTCCGATTTTCTACAAGATATGTCCATGCAGAATGGCTGCCCAGTGCGTTCCACTCAGAAGGCGATGCAGGCGGTAAAGTTTAAACTCAAGTCACTTTCTGTGAATAAGAAATTTGCATTTATTGGCCTACCTTTCAAGAGGAACCTTATAACCGAAGTTATCGTAAGAAGGCATACAATTCAGTCGAAACAATCTACCATGCCACTCAAATGTTCGTCGGTTTCCGTTTAAAATTCGTTGTGGTGGCACAACTCAAAAACAAATTTCTATGTTACACAACCAGCGTTTGTGTACTTTAGTAAGTAGTTGGGGATTTTGGTTCCTACATAAACTGAACACCATCCACAATTGCTCATAGCTGTCACATTCTCACAGACTTTCCAGTCGGCTGCTTTCAAGAATAAAAATACTAGACTAGAATTTCGCTTTTGTTAGAGCCCGTCAATAGAACATATATTTGCCGAGTGGAAAGTTTATGTAAATGTGAATGCTGCGATCATTTGCCAGTGATGTTCAAATTACACACTACGAACCCATGTTTTCTCCTATCGAGCACCATGCAATGGTTGTGCTATAGGTCGATTGTCTGATGAAGTAGATGAATATCTTCATTAATACAGAGAGGATACATGTTGTCATATGTTAACACTGTTCACTTTCAATAGTAGCACACGTAAAACATGCTGGTTAGATATGACACATAAATAAAAATAGACAGGGTGTGGACACATACAATCACACCACATATTAGGTCATCAACACCACAGCAATCCGATGAGTTGCTTCAATCACTTTTTGCACACAATGCCGGTTTGAGAGTTCTGATCAACATAGCCTCGGGTTCTGACTGTCTGATGATATGTTGACTGATCTACGTGAGTCAACTTGGTGACCCGTTGTCATCAGATGTC
>LUCH01000904.1:54316-132737 GCA_013368495.1 Paragonimus heterotremus | reverse complement strand
TGTTCAAGAGAGGCAAATTTTGCTTTCATATAGACTTCTCAGTTTGCCTCTCTTGAACATCATTCCCATTCTCGAGTTTCACTGTTATTAAAGGTCATTAGTGGGGCGTATCCTTGCCACGACCTGAAGCCCAACTCCAGTCCGCAGAGTCACGCTGCAACCGAGGTGACCACTGCTTCAATGACCTCAGTTTAGGTACGACCACTGGACTAGCTGGATAGCTGGTACTGCGATTCACTGTGAGCAACTGTCAGCCTGTATCGGCTAAAACCACTGACTACTCAGCACTCATTCGAAATGGGTGAGAGAAGTTGGGTAACTTCTGTTCGTTTGGATAGAGTAATCAACAGACACGGAACATGTTTTTGTCCACAATGAAAGTATTACTCACCAGCTGTTTTCCATGATTCGTTGTTAAAGGATATTACACATTCTAAAACACCTGTAAAACTGTGATAATATTAAAAAAAGCAACTCACTGATTTCATTGGTTTTCACGCGACAGAACTCTTATTTGACAACCCGTCCCCTTTATACGGATCTCACCAAATATATTTATACACCTTCCGCTAGATCTTAGGTACAAACATTCACTAACATACATCCGATCTCACTCCTGTACTATCAGCCCTTATTCAGCCCGACTTTTTTACGAACGCTACCTCCTTGAATCAGCCATGAACCAAGAACAGTTCTCTTCATTTCGTACCGATTGTGGCGGTTTGTTAACTCCTTCATGAGATTTATTATTAATATTGTTATTATGACTCGATACCACTCTTCCATTTGTTTAAGATGTGAACATGTGAAATGTTGTAACTGCTGTAAAATGTTGTAAATACAACACGGTATTGACTTGAGCCGCATACATTTGACACATTCTTGTCAGTGGTAAACGTGGATAGCATGTGAACAAAATGTAACCTATCTTAAATGAAATAGCCTTAATTACAGATAGATTTTGATCGTGAGTGGGACTAATCAGGTGATAAGGCAGCACTGAGAATCAGATGTTTTTGAACGGACGTAGTTTGCTGCTGACTCTTGATCACTAAAGCTTCAATACATTTCAGAGTTCGTGAACTGTGAGCATTCCTCTGGACCGCAAATAACTATGGGAGAGTGGTGTGATTTGTGGCTGACAAGTGTTTTACGATGAATGGAGCTGCGTTTCGTTTTTAGTAAGTGCTTCTCACTTGTAAGTGCAGTGATGTCACACTCAGCCCTTTTGATATTTGCTTCGTTACCCTGGTCTCACGTACTATTTACGCGATACCGATGCAAATGCCTTCGCAGCTGAAAGAAAACGATAGATACGATGAATGGCACAAAGTACTAAACTTCGATTTTTTAACGGGAGTAATGGCGACCCAGTAATTTATGACAGCGAAACAAGTTTTGCTGCATTGTACCCATTTTTCAATGTATGGCTAACCTTCTCGCCGCGTGTTTTCACTAGCTCGCTATCTTTGAAAAAGAGATTAATGTGGACGGTCTTTTGAAACATTCGGGAAATTAAGCTGTTTGAAAGAATAACTTTGTTATGTTTTTTGGCATCCTGTGTTGGAAAATGGTTAACACGAAGGACCTCCTGTAGTACCATTTTCTAAATCTCTAGTCATCCACTGGAGCATGTTACTGATGCTCCGTTAGGCAAAGTACGGACTAGTAATGTAGTATGCACAGCAGAGACTAAAAACAAGATTTTATATATTTCAAGATGAACGTCATCCACAACTGATCGCAACTGTCGCATTCCCGTCGACCGTCCAGTCGACCCATTTCGAAAAGAAGCACTAGACTCGAGTTTCGCTCTCATTAGAGCTCGTCAGTAGTGCATATCATCGCCACTACCGAGACTTGAACCACGGACATGCTGTTCATGAGGCAACCGTGTTTACCACTGCGCCATTGACCTCACATTAGGCACGACCGAATTATCATATGTGAACACTCAACCACTTTCGCATGTGAGTAATGATCAGGTTGCCAGATCGCCTCGGAAGGAGACACAGTTATTGTCTTGTTGACTCCATTCGATAACCCGTCCATTAGAACTTCCCGGACAGGTCGGACTCTTCGATTCCATTGAACCTGCTAGGCAATAATTTTATATATTGTTCTGTTTATGTTGGATTGCGGCTAACGTTCAACAGGTCTGACTGGACAACATCTGATCAAGGTGTCCCAGAATAGTTACCTACCATTTTGTTCATATCCAGTTATATGAGTGTAATTAGGAGTTTAGATTACTTTGTCGGTTTGTTCTTTATTGTATCGAATCAGAAACCTATAGTGTTTGAACAATTTCAACTCATCCACAATTAGAAAGATAGCTCGTTTACTTTTAGATATGAACGTCTAGACTAAACAAGGTTAAGCGAGCTTCTCATGACTACATCAACAATTTATTGAAAACTCTTACACATGAAATAAAAGTCCACATTCTCTGAGCAGTGTAAAATTGGGCATTTTGAATGGTGAAGATTAGGAAACGTAGGGAGCTGGATAAAATATAATCACAGATGAGTCTTTTGAAGTGCTTGATGAAATGTTGTGAATAAAAAGAAATCGCGTCTGTAGAGCATATTGTGTCTGTGGTAAAATCTAGAGTTATTTATCGGATACAATCTATCACATTTACTGGCCGGCTTACACTGGTAATGATCGTTTGTAAATTCACCCACGTTGGGACATTTGTGAGTTAATTTATGCACGAAAATGCCAATTACCGGCGAATTTTGAGCGGGGTATTTACGCAGAGATTAACGCAATAGTCCCCACCTTAACAGACGCTTCTGTGATGTGCTGAAGACACAGATGAAGATTAATCAAAATGCGTAGTCCATTTCTGGGAAGGACAATTACCGAAAAATGTGGCTTTCCATTATCGGTATTAGACACTGACACAAATGAAACGAGTCGGAGACAGCCAAAAGTTGGTCTAAATATTTAAAAATCACAACGTGGTATGCTCTGAATTGCACAGTTTTCTTTGTATCTACGTCTAATGTGGTGGTTTTTAAAAGGAGTAATCAGCACTCGCTATCCCAAGTTCTCCTGTTCAGTAACAGTGTGCGTTTGGATTTGAGTTTCTAACATAATTTCCTTCGGTCAACGCCGCGTGACCTGACTTCCGGACATATGTGACCCTGAGGGCCCAACGTGACACTCATGTTAGCACACAGGTGGATTGATATTAGGCTTGAAAGCTGACCTCATCACGTGGAAGATAGTCGGTTAATATGTCGAATGGGTCCCCAGGTTGGTCAGGGAACTCAGTTTGAGCTGCATGACACCATCACAATTCCGTTTACGAGGGCGTCTACGGCCCGGTTTTCAGCTCGGTATGTGATCACCTCACTGCGTAAAAAGAAAACGAACACAAACTAAGCTGTTGGGTTGACGTCTACACTTCCGGCTCACACTGCTGCAGGTAGTAAACGTGTCCTCGCACACGAGCCATTGTCCCAATTGTTAATTGCTTACGGTTTACCTGTCGCATCATTTTTTGAATGCTCCCAACCAACAGAAGTATTTACTCCGGAGTGAACACTATCAAGCTCTTAAGGAACTATCAAACTGGAAGGATGTAACTGTTCCAAAACCGGGCAAAGGGTCCGGAGCTGTTGTGTTGGATAAACAGCAATATGTGGATAAAATGAATGTCATCCTTTCAGATAATGAAAGTTTCCATCGAACAGCCAACCAGACAACATAATGCTGGTGAAAAACCTCATTTGCTACGAGTTCCGGATTTTACTTTTACACGGGTACGCAATCGAATGACAGTATAAGTATATGAGACCTGTTGATAGTGGGACTCCGTAATTATACGGTTTACCAAAGATTCACAAACCGTTAAAGTCAAGGCGGCCAATCCTTGCGATGGATGGTTCGCCTTATCACAAACTGGCCAAGTCGTTAGTGAATGTTTTACAGTCAATTTGCACACTCGCTTATAAATTTCGGTTGGTAGATATACTTGAGATGTGTGAAGTTCTAGATAAGACCAAACTGAATGGAAAAGTTATGAGTTCCCTTGATGTAAATTCGCTTTTCACAAATATGCCATTAAGGGAGACGGTCGACTTTATCTGTGACTTTGCACTAGCACATAACATAAAGCTTCATGTCAATATCTTGAAGACTTTGATATTATTGTATACTGAAAATGTAAAATTTTATTGTTAAAACATTGGATTTAAACGAGTAAACGGGTTGCGATGGGTAGCCCTCTGGTACCAACTTTGGCTGAATTATTCATGTCTATGATTGAGCTCCGTCTCGCGAATACACATCCCGATTTATCGTCGATATTCTGACGACGTAATAGTATTCGTACAAGACAGAGAGACAATAGAAAAACTATTGAATTTATTGAACTCTTCGCACCGAAATCTAACGTTATCTTCTGAGTTCGAAAAGGAATACACACTCGCCCTTCTGAATATCAGCATCATTCGACGGAAGGATGGTACTGTGTGTCGATCAGTACACCGTAAGTCCGCCTGGGGAGGACAGTATTCGAACTTCAACAGTTTTTCATCCACACAACACAAACGCTCGCTGGTTCGTTGTTTCTTTCACAGAGCGCTAACTATATGTACAGGTGATGCATTAGACACAGAGTAGAAATTTATTCGTGAGACCCTGGTCTCCAATGCTTATCCACTGGGTTTCATTGACTTTCACAGCAAACGGAAAATAGTTAACCCAAAACAAGCGTCTGTCTCGAAGAAACCGGTGTACATGCGGTTACCGTACAAAGGAGATAGTAATATGTCGTTTCTAACGCGACGACTAATACAGATCATCCAACGTACGTACAGTGCAGCTACACTGCGTTCACTCAGTCACACCAAGTCACCCACACTTCCTCACATTAAGACTCGGATTCCAGAACTGTCCACCTCACACTGTATCTACCAGTTCACCCGCAGTTGCGGTGACGTTTACACTGACAGAACTGATCGATCTTTGCGCCTTAGAATGAAGAAACATGTGCCCAAGTATATCGACTACCTGATGTGTGGCGTGACACGACGCGACCCTACCAAATAACGCAAGCCGGCCTCTTCGATCGCTAGACACCTGCTGGAGACCGGACATTTGGTCGACCCGACAAACGCTTTCCGTGTGTTGATGCGTCATAACAAGCCTGTCATCCTTAAGTCACTCAAGGCGCTGCTTGTCATGAGTGCAAGTGTGCAGAAGCTGTTGACCTTGAATCTCCGTATGTCATGGTTTTGACCAATGACAGACTATGGTATACACTAACTTGATGTATGAACTTAATTCGCTTAGGTATTTTTGATGTCCACCACTGTTATGTCTAGCAGCTGACGAGAACATACGAAATGGTACTACCATCTTGCAAAACTAGTCTTCTAGTTTCGCTACTCAAGATCGATTTAAGTCTACAAGCAAAAGGAAGCGCAAAAGCCAAGTAAAGTTATGCACATACCTTCCTTCAAACCCCGTGACGACGACCCCGTTGTCTAGTGGATATGCGTTTGAAATACAATCTCGAACAGATGCAGCTTCACGCCATTCAGTACGGCCGGACGTTGTTGTCAGTAGTCATGCGATATGGTGGTCAAATGATGAGATGCATCGACTGATGCAATCAGGCATGACAACCAACATCGCACAACCAATTGGCTCTCGAGAAACGACCCTCAGACCGAACAACGTCATCGGATCAAGAATCAACATTCCGAAGACAAGACAAATAGTATGCTATCCAATGACATCAAGCAAGCCGTCGGTTTGAGAAGATAGGCAAATGCGTTGATCAATATATCTGAGTGTTCATTATAAATCCAGCCAATTTTTGTACTACAGCAAGTTTTGGTAGGAGTTTAATCTTGGTTTGGAGTTCGCAGACAACACCACAACACTGTAATCAGTGAATTGTCTTGAAGTTGGTAATCAACTTCGTTGAAGTTACGAATGTGGTATAATTATTATCAGGTATTAAAAGGAGGACCACAACTACAATCATATTGAATAATTTGATGATAAGATCTCATTTCAGTTGCATTTAAAATATCACAGATGAAACTCAGCGAAAAATTAAACAACTTGTCAGCAAGCACATAATGCTGTTGGTCCCGAAGGAAGTGGATAGCCGAAACAACTGCAGCGCTGTTTGAAATAGCAAAATATAGTGAAATAGATAAATATCACAAAACTGTACGAATCAGGATTGGCCTAACGCTTAATTTCGACAGGATTCTCAAACAAGCAACGAACTAAGAAATTAATAATGTTCACAGGTTCAACCATTGAGAACACTGTCCGTGGCACGTCAGTCAACATGATTGTTTCGGAACCGGGGTTCAAAACTTGATCGTGGTGAGGATGTGTGCCACCGACACGTTCTAATACGAATGAAACTGCAGTCTCCTGCATAGTTCCCAGGGTGTATGGCGGAACAGAATATAGGATTAGGAGAGCAGTAATCAGCTGTGAGTAGTGTTTAATTTTTATCAGCCCACATCTTGGGTACGCATCGGTAACCAGGACATGTTCGCCATTTGCACTGCGTTCGCCACAGACTGTTACTGTAACACCATGGAGTGGAATGATTTCGTCACATTCACAAAACACCAATCAACTAATCTAACGAATAAAGTTTCGGCCAATTTTATTTACCTGGCTTTTTGTTCAAGGGCTGGATTTCCGACCCTCGTCGTTTGTTGCCCCATTTTAACGGTTTATTGTATGAACTTTGAGCGAAGGATGGAGGACCTGAGCGACTATCCATACGACTGTTTGCAGAAGTAGTGGGTTCGTGGTGAGTATTGTGTGAATCGTTGTGTGAACCAAACGGAGGTGGCGGGGGAGCCGGCTTACGCACACGACCTGTCGTTAATAAATATACAATCCGGTGTGAGAAAGGCAAACAAAATATACGCTGACTATTATAATAACCTTAAAACTGTATCACTGGCTAAATTACGGTGCCAAAATAAACGTCTTTCAAAAACAGGTCAAGTACAACCCAGCTTTAGATGACCCTGTGGGTAAAAATGTGTAAATGCATAGTACCTGACAACTTTGAAAGTCAGATGAAGGCACTCACTATGCACTCGAGCCTGCGTGCAGTTCCATTTCTTTATCGGGGTTTCCTATGCTCGAAAACAACACACTTGACTTCAACCAACTGTTTCTTCGAAGGTTCATTTTAAAAGACGTTGTATATAGTGAGAAGTGATGCCGGCAGTCTTATAAACTGATTCCCATATGGAAGTAAAATGATTTCGTGTACAGTGTTCCGAAAAATGTCCATTATTTCTTAACCATCTTTAGACGGTAGGAAGAATTATCATCACATAAGACGAGCCAGATCATATATCGAACATCTTATTGACAAAAAACGAGCGGGGACGTGACAGCAAATCTACCAGCCCCAACGATCGGTGAACACTTCCTTCACTGTTCGAAACCAAGCAAACGACTACTTTGTGTAGAGGAAACTACGGGTGAACCAACCAGATTGTTAAGACCAAATTTGGTAACGCACTTGTATAAGTTATATGAGACACAACGAGTGTGTTCAGAGCTGAAAGGTGATGCCCTGGATCTCTTCGGATGTCCGAAGAGATATTGTTTTACTGAACGAAATTTCCGCACAATATTACTCAAGGGCGACGCTGTATAGTATACCTCGTTAGCACTTACTATCAACCGATTAACAACAGTGAACATATTTTTGTTAAAGGAAAATTGTTGGATTTTTCAACTTCTCACCGAACAGTTAGAGTGACAGGCAAAGAAGCTTGGGGCTTGTGGGCCTAGCATTTCGATGAGTATGGCGGACTGTAAGGTAACCGGTGTTCGATATCAATGTGAGCCGTCCGCCGTACTTCAACTAGTGTATGAATAAACCTGCTGAAAAACGTCGCGTGAAAGTTGTCGGCACGTATAGCAAAGGGGCACGACGCGTGTGCACTGCCACCGATTCCACACTGACACGCACACACTGCTGTTTAATGACGCAGTAACATCAAAACGCAATTTATGATACTGAATTCGCAGAGACCTACGACGCAGTGTGCGGCGGCTTATTGGTAACCCTATTGTCCTCCAGTCAATGACGTGGCAGCTCGTTTAACTAGCTGATGGCCCCATATTCGGGTTTTTGCAGTTGTGAACAGAAAAAACTTTTCGACGCAGGGCTGTAAGCGTTTATTTACTGTCTAATGCTTGACACAGAATGAGTATGGAAGCCGGCGCACCTGTCCTTGTAGACTAGTGGAAGAGAACCAAATTCGTACAAATCATCATTGATATATAGACAATACGCACTTTGACCAGTGGTCAACATCTGGACGTCCTTCTGGCAGATCTCTGACCAAGTAAAAAATCTTAATTGCTTTGAAAAGAACGCAAAAGTGAACAAAATTAGTGTACGGAATTCAGATGGAGATTACAGCTCACCGAAACTATCAGACAGGTTGTGAGCGTGTTCCTAGCTGATGACCCAACGACAAATCCTGAAGTGTTCTAATCATATCGATAACGAATATGAAAAGTCTTTTACCTTGATATACGAACCCTTCAAGTGTCAAACGTCTTCATCAACATGTATTTCTTGAAACATAGAAATCTAGGTCCGGGGCTTTGCTTAGCATGTTCACCCATGAAAAGGGTGTAAAGCACATCATTCTTCTTTTATTATTGGGTTGTATCACCGTCATCGTTACCATAGATTCCCCTGGCATTTGGAAAACACCATTGACAAAAAGCCTTTTCATCAAATTCACGTTAGATCAGTTTAGAGCAGATCGAATCATGGTAACTGTAGCCTGAGCAACAGACATCTAATTTCTCACAGGTGTGATCTTCGTGCCTACATTTTACTATGGCAGAGAGTGAAGAAGGTAATTCGTTTACTTAGTGTGGAATGGCTTCGGAGTTTAGTGACAGAGTTTTCGAAATGAAATAATAGCTGATGTGGCAATCTTAGTTAGTGCTGTTGCCTCAAAGACGCAAACTGAATCTATCAGGGTCGGAAAGCTGATACTGAAAGATAGTCACCACAATGAACAGTCTGAAGTGGACTGGAATGTTACTATAATAATAATAATAATAATAATAATAATAATAATAATAATAAAGGATAAAAATTGTCAGAGGGTGATGAAGTAAAAATTACGCAATCAAGTAGATATATCATCCCACAGATTCTTCCTAAGAAGTTTGATGTTGCTTAGATGAATTAATCCATTTTACGAAATTCTTAGTTAGACTTAAACTGTTTTTCACTAGAGGCTGTTGGCTCTCAGCTTTTTTATGGCTTCTCGAATGCAAATTCAATTCACAGTTGCTGTATCGCTTTTGGGGGACAAAGATATACTACTAGCTGAAACACAATCCATCACGTTGCCATTGTCTCTCCCCTGCTGGGACTTGCGTACATCTTGCAGAGCAACGAAACTAATGTTTAGAACCACGGTATCCGGTACCGACCTAAACATTCACGTTCAATCATTTAAGGTAAACACCTGATCGTTTACTAACACTTACAATACGGTTTCCTCGGTGTTCTCTACTACAAACGGAAGCAAAGCGTGATAGAAGGGGACTGATTGTGTTACTCATGCATACACTGTTATGTACGCATCTATATTCGGTATACCGCATTAAAAATACCAAAAATGTTGAGACGAATGACGTAAAATTTCATCTATGCATATTACTAGTCACTTGAAACAACTTGGACGTTAGATCTCAAGGCTCACCATGCAGACAGTGTCAAAGCACGGGATTCACTAAGGAGCACGTGTACTATACTCTGGCTGACCATGTTTATCAGGGCGTAAGCTGTTCACCTCTTATTAATGGTTAACAATTTAATCCAAAGAATATCTTCAGAATGTTCATCCGGAAAGAACTAATTGTTCAAAAAACTGATGATAACATGTTACGTGATAAATTTATATAGTGCTCACTCACTGTTTAACCATGGCAATTGTGATATATTGGAAATCCTCATCTGTACATTTAAGTCATAAAGAGAACGTTGTGCTCGGTACAACAGTTTGGTCAGTGAACTGGGCAATAAGCAGCTAAACGCTCGTCTATAAAATACACAAGTACATACTAGTACCAACAGGAATTTTTTTTTCAAGTCCAGTGTGGTCGCGAGTCGCGACTACAAAGCAGTCATATCCGACATCATTATTAGTGATCGAAATGAAATCCAGGCACTTTCGTTCGGTTGGACCAAAAAGTACAGAACCATCCTTTACACTGCAGCTATCAAATTAATCATAGACAACTTAGACTGCTGTACGGGTTAAACCTAACACATCCATGTACTCATCATATGATATGGAATGGTGGAAGCTTGATCAAGTAAAATTATTCAGCTATGGTTCCCCACATTTGCAGTCTCTAATTTCAATCCACTCACTACTCGGGATTCTACAAAAATTTGTGAAAAATTTGTGCATAGAACTTGGTTTTCACCGCAATTTTTCTGACTACCATCTGAAAACTCTAGCGGTTAGTTAGTCTTGAGCAATGACTGCTGACTGTGATAGCACTCGGGTACTTGCAGAGTGTGAACCAATTTTGTGGAATACTACACAATGATTCCGTGTAACATTTTAGTTTCATTTTTACCGTACTGAAGTTCTCTAGAACTATTATGAGACGAATAGTCAATTTAGTTAAATTGACCTCCTACATATTAGATAATTTTTCAAAATGTCTCATGTTCACTGTTTTTGGTGCTAATTTTTTGTCGTAAATGTTTGGACTCTGTGTAGACACTGAGCATAAAACTCAATTTAAGTAGCTGTATCCGTGCTAAAGTGGAATTTATGTGCTCACTTATTCTCGTCTTCTTTCGTTTCAATTTAGAGTTGCTACGTGAACTGTTGGACAGAAAAAATGCTGTTTACGATTACACTCAGTCGGACGATTCCATGGATTACCTAATTGATATTAAAAAACCGTTCTGTCCACTTTTATCCTTTACCATGAATCGTGCGTAACTGATAATTTTGAAGGACGTCAGATGCGAGTTCCTCTATCACAAGACCTCACTGGTGCACAAAACCACGTCCTATTCGAGATTAGAATACCTTCTGTTGAGCATACTTTTCCCACTTGTACTGTTGCGTAGTACTCAGTGATGTTACTGAGTAGTACGACAGGAAAGAAAACGATTAACGCACGTGCTTAGGCCAATAACAAGCTTCAACACTCTGAAAACTTGGAAAAGAAGACGACGACATAAACATGTATGTAGATTGGGGTGTACTTCATCGATGGAACTAGATATACACGACTGGCAACAGTTATTGGTACATACCAACTGTCTGAAATTGTGTCCACCTTTGGTATATTTCGCATGTTTGTTTGACCCGATGGTCATTTTAACCATTTGTGATTTCCAGTTTAAAACAAACTCTACTATCAGAGTTAAAAGCATCAATTCTTTTATCTCTCCTGGTTTCTTGCACTCGGATATTTTGATCGAGTATTGCATGTATTGATCGCACTTAAGTAAGCCATTGCGAATTCAATGTTTTTCCATCGAAGTAGCTGTCAAGCTGAAGAGGTGTGACAAACGCTAATAGCTAGCATCTGTGACTTGTTGATGGAAATGTCCCGTTGTTTTGGCTAGACTCCGACGTCCTAATTGGAAAGTAAAACTGGCGCATCAGATTAAACGACATGTGGGACGTGCCGAACTTCCGCGGGTCCACCAGCTGGATTGCGAGACAGGATGACGAAGTGTGACCAGTTACAGTCACAGACAAAAGCATAGAAAGGCGGAAGGAAAAAAAGGCCGCAGATTGTACGTGCTATCTGGTTTCAAATGGATTCTCGTTTTTGAAGTATTAATCCGGTCAGACATAAACATATTTGAACCAAACACAAGTAGTGCTTTCACACACGATGTAGCACTTCGTTCGATTTATTTTTCTAATGAATTTTTTAAAGTAAATCAGTCCGCGGTTTACTGTCGATATTTCAGAAACTATCCTGTTTTGAGTCATTAATGACTGCATTGCCTGTCCTGTGGTCTGAGACGAATACTCACAATGAGTCGAAATCACTGTCTACGAAGTCAGTCACTGAAATACAGGCCACATTATTTCATTGTTGGGGGTATGTCCAGTCTTGAATACTGCGCTTGGATTTATGGCAACACAGCCATTACCAGATGACCTGAAACGAACACCTGATACATGCACGGGCGTTTTTATTCCAAGTCTGTACTTAACGTGGCTATCTAGACAATGCTGAAATGGAGTATAACCTCTGTGCTCGCGTTAGCACCGACTGTCATTGGCCAAGCAACTCGGGTCGCACCTGAACTCATCTGGTGGAATTTAACACATAGTGAAACCATAAAGATCACATCAAGCATATACGCGGATGCCAGCCGGGTAAGTGATTTTATCTAAACCTTGTGGGAAAGACATGTTTACGGGTGTGATTAAATCTCTACATTTAGCCCCCAGTTTACTCATCTGCAGAGCAAAAGGAAAAGACCATTTCGGTCCTTTTAGCGGTATAAATGCTTTCGTTATTCCAGGTTTAACGGAAACAACGTTAAGATGGGTATAACCCATTCGTCATCAAATTTTACGAATAGAGTTCAGGCTTTAAAAAAATACTATGTATTATAAGAAGTTTCACTCAGGGTGTTGATACTGTTAATGCTGGGCTGTTTCCCAAATTGACTGTTTAGTCTAGAACTGTACACCAAATCACTTAAATCTAAACTATGATCCCACCACAAAGATCAATCAATCCAACTGGGATGGACTATCCACAAACGTTAGACCTGAGTGTATGTATGTAATCCTTTTCAATTAAAACCAGTTCATTTGTGCTGATTGACAAGCACGTTAGTCCAGTAAACGCAGACGAAAAAGTGTAACCTCTACTGCGAACGCGCTTGTGCAGTTTTTACATATTTCACTAAGACTGAATTCTTATGGTTTGAGATGGTTCAGCATGAAATCCATCAGGGAAAACTATTGGATTGACAAGGAAACTTCAACAAAAAACCATCATTTGTAAGCAAGCCTCATGCCTTTTACGAAGAATTCGTTCTTCCAGCTAAGTTGCAATGCCACGTTTAAAACGATGTCTTTGGCTCGACCACTCAACAGACATTTTAGGTTATATGAATAGGCAGAGCATATGCATGTGATCTCTCTAGCTGAATTTTTCACATACGAATCCCGTTGTGTTTGAAAAATCCGTTCCATTAGCTAGTAGCGCCACAATTGTTAGACTTAGTAACCACGTGTGACCGATTTCAGCTTCGGCTGCCCGAGAAAACTGACTTGGCAGACTATTTCCTGGACCATTCGTTTGATTTTGATGAGGCAAATTAAACTACACACAAATATTCCCAGCCATTGGTTTGATTTGTAACCCAACTGCTTCGAGGTTTGTGGAGTTGATTGGTAGAACACATCCAGTTGAAGCCGACATTTCCATACTAAGCAAAACTGGCACTTTACTGAGTATTAGCGTTCATACCATTTGTTGTCAGAAGACCTGTGTATAACCAAGTAAGCTAAGACACTCGTAATGCTGACCTGTCTGTGAACTGTGGCTTGGTGGCTCCAACATTACTGTACCCGAACTGATGTTTTGTCCATTAAGGTCTGTCGGATTCGAAGGCTGACCTGTCGGTGAGGCCAATTTTGTGGTGGTGGACATAAATTGTGAGTCGTTTCGGGTGGTCTGCGAGCTTTGGCGGTTCGAACACAGTTGTTCTTCCTTGCACTGATCAGTTGGTCGTCTGTGGGAAGGTGTTGCGACGACGGCGCCCGTGGATTGGCGATCTTCAGTATTCAGGCAAGAGTATGCACCAAAACGAGATGTCTGACGGCTGGGAAAAAGGGGCAGCAAGATTACCGGAAAATCAAACAAATATTCGTCGTACGCTTCAGTCATTCGAACATCAGAAGTAACCAGGTCTCATACATCTGCTTCGGACTCGTACAATGTTAATCATGAGCACCATTCATCGATTGTTAGTATTACGTTTTATTCTCAACCTAAAGAGACAAACAATAATTGTGTGCATGACAAAAAGCAGTTACCTCAAATCAAGTCTACGTAGAAGCCAAGGTCGGATCATGTCCAAAGGGTTCATTTAATTTTGCTTTTACGCTGTACTCGCATGTGCATCAAACTGAACCCGTTATGTAGACTTGATCCCACTGTTGCACGCTCTTAAATGATGGCAAGTCTAAAACCTCGCGCGCATTCCATATAGGCGATCTGGGGTAGCTCTACATAATTGCGGTCTTTAAATTTGGCACCTGAGGTGACCAAAACTAAGCATACCACATTCTCTTACCGAGGCTCTGTCACCAACGTGTCTAGTTATTCTAAAGTTCTTTCACCTTGGAGTCTCTTTGGCTAATACATGAACAGAAGCATGTAATCATACTGAAGATACACGTACGAAAACCAGCGTGTTCTAGTCGTAAGCTTTTGTACAATCCGAGAGATTTTGTGACTTATAATTTGCACAACAGAATGAAGTGAATATTAGCCACTTTTTCCATCCACCTAGTGAATTGTGCTGAAGGACGACTGTGATGACCAAGAGACCCACTTTACAACTGTCATCCAACTAGAGTTGAAGTCCTAGTTTTCGAACTGATTAATGACACATTCCAAATGCATCCAGTGGTTAAATACGCTACTTTGTTACTAAGTGGAGGGAGAGAGATGATAACATGCTTGGCCTTCTGCACATGTCCGCTTATGTGAGGGCACGATACGCTGCACGAATGTCGTTGACGCTTGGCCGAATGCGAATATTGTGCATCAACAGCCCGAAGGTAAAAACACATTGAATAGCTCACGGAATACCCAGTGTGCAACGGGTGAGTATGTTTTTTAACCCCGTGCTATTCTTAAAAGGGAACATTCCAAAAATGGAACACTATTCAGACAATGTTGTGGCTAAACTTTTAGGTATGGTTATTCGGTCATGCCAAGTGTGAGTTAACATGCCGGCCCAACAGGCGAGTGTGTCCGGACGGGGATCTACACTAACAACGAGCTCCAACAAGTGTGAAAATCGGATCTAGTGCTTTTTTTTGAAGTGAGCCTGCTAAAAGGTTTTTGTCTGAAGGCTGCCATTAAGCGTGGATGGTGTGAAGTTTGAAATAAACTACGTCCCCGAATTACAATTATCAACGTAGGCGCCAGCTGAGACAGTGGTAGACACTATGTTGCTCTCCTCCAGTGGTTGCATTATATTCGAAGTATACTTAAATTTTTAGAAACAGACAGAGCATAATTTGAACAGTTCTTGTAAATTTGGTGCGTAATTCGATTCTGTAAATTTTCCGAAGCCTTTGAGCACTTAGACACTGTGTGTCCTATCATCTCACTTCCCATTTGACCGCAGACCTAATAAACCAGACAACAGGTATGAACGGTACATGTCGAGTAATTTCTATACTAGCGAATGACAGGCTGCCCCAGTGCGTCATCAACTTTACTGAAGACATGCAGCCTCAGTATTTATGTGCTTATGCCGGGCTACTGTCGTTAAATTAATCGTTTTACTGCTGCTGTAATAACGGTTGATCCCTGTGTAGTATGTGATAGTAATCTTAGGATGTCATGTTCTTGGGACAACTTTGATCTGTTCAAAAACACAGTGACCACCGACATTCAATGCCGTTCGCTGCCGTGTCCAAACTTAGTTTCCTGTGTTAAATTTATAGCCTACAGTGGAACAGGCAGGAACCAGCCACTACCATACAATGGTAGTTCACTGCAAGGACCAAGACAATTATTCAATCTGACAACAGCCATCTATCTTTTTAACCGAGATCGAATGAATAGTGTCGTTGTGAGCTATGCAGTGATAAGTCAATACAGTAGTCTAATAAAGTTGGATCGATTCGGTATAACTAGCTGTAATATCAAAAACGCTGACATCCTCAAGGCAAATTATTACACACTGCTTTGGTTTTGTACGCCGTTTGGGACATGGTGCTCAATTGGATCGTTTTGTGGAGAGCATGTGGGCTAGTGTGACTGTCTTTTTGTACATGAGTCATCCGTATTCAATAGACATCTGGGCTACTAAAGACAAAGAGGCATGTACTGGTCCACACCGGCTTAGCTTGTTGTCTACTCCCGTGTATGTCCACTCCGAGTGAGGAGATCACTAAAAACTACCTTGTCCCCAAATCCGACTAGACCATTCTCGTAAATTCAATGAGAGCTGATGCGCACCCGATTTTATTAGCTGATCTGCTGTCCAACAACTAGTTCAGTCTATCATGCTAAGAAAGGGAGAAAACTGTACAACTGAAGCTGCGAATCGGAGGCCAAAAGTAACATGAGCTCTACCAGCAATTATTTCTCCTGAGGACAGTTTTTCTAAGTCAGAATGAGAGCTACTATTGGGTAGTCAATACTACCCCGCACCCCGTGATAACGATGAGGAATAATGATCACACAACCGAGGGTTCCATCTCCTGGTTATGTTTGAACAGACTGGCAGATTTCAGTTCATAAACAACTTAGTTTATTGTAAGACAGCAGACAACTGTCTGGTCGAAGGCTGAAAACCTGATTTAATTACATTATTGAAACACTGGGTTCCCTTCAATAACTTCATCAGCGCAGAAAGAAGATAAGTACAAACTGAAGTGTGTCCTTTCCCGTATGTATGCGGCTGTCCAATTACGCTTGGTTCAAACTACCATAGGGTCCTTTCTACACAATCGCGAACGCAGTCTGTCTGACCATTCTGTTTCTCACGTTGTCTATCAGTTCACTTGCAGTTGCGGTGACGTTTACATAGGCAGAACTGACCGACGGCCCCGCATCATCGATTGCAAGACACCTTATGATAACAGGTCACCAGGTGGTCCCACTTAACTCTTTCAAAATATTGTCACGTCATCAGAACCCGAAGCTACTGACCTTTAACGAAGCCTTGCTGATTAGAGCTCACCAGCCGGCGCTATGTGCACAAAAGTGGGTGAAGCAACCTATAGGGTTGGCGTGATGATGATGACATATTTCGTGGTGTGATTGTATGCGTGTCCATACCCTGTCTATCTCTAATTGTCTGTCATATATAACTTGCATGTTTTACGTTTGCGACTGATGAGAGTAAACGAAATGTTAACATATCGCAACATATGTCTTCTTTCTGCGCTGATTAATTACATTCGTTGTTTTTCAGACATCCTAGAAGTAACAGAAAGCCATTGTTGTTGCTGCATTGATTACAGCGTCTTCTGTCGTTCGAGTGTCCGTTCCATTAAACTAAGAACCTTGTTCGATGAGGTAAATTCCTTTCTGGCCGCTTACTATCAAAACGAGCTAGTCAGTCTCAAACCTACAGTGGGTGATCGCAGCCGGTTGCCTGGGGGCCATATCTTTGCCCCTCAGATCACCACAGGGACAGTTGGCCTTACTGATAACAATGCTAAGACCGATTACTGTATTATAGTCCAACTTCAGCAACTCCGACCAATCAGTGAGGTCACTTAAAGCTGCTCGAATGAGCAGGAGTCACTTTGCTAGTGCACGTCAGCCGGGTGAGTGCAGAATGTTGAGAACCCTCACTCCACTCTGAGAGCCGCATTCTCTATTCCGGTTACGCGTTTTCGGACTTCGTCAAAGTCACTGTTAGTATGGTTAGATCATCATTTGTTTTCGTGAGTAAATCAACTGGTCTGTTCGTATTCTCATTTCATGACGGCGTGAAAATCACTCAACCATCTTTATGACCAACTACAGAGGAGAAGTGACGGACCATACTATCTAGCGAGTAAAGTAGGTGAGCGATGTTTACCGAGTTCAGCCAGGTGGTTGTGCAGCCCGACTTTGAGAGGCCTGGAAGAACTGTGGCGGGAAAGGTGCAGTATACCTAGACCATTCGTCTCTCACGTCTGACACACTGTAGACGGTTAGTCAACTGTCATTGGACGATTAGCGTTACACCAGGATCGGACTGTTATAGAGAACAGGCGACACTACCTTCATCCTTGTGTGATCAGGTTTGTCCATGTGTGCATAGTTGTACAACTTCCCTGACCTGCTCATGGTCGGGTTTGTAAGCTGTGTTGATCTGGTGAGCTACACTGACTAGAGCTTCCGTTTTTCCAGCTGCACTCACATCAGGAGAACATCCAAACAAAAGAAGATACGCTAATAGTGTTGTCTCATACTGCTGACTGCACAGGATCGTTTAAGGCAGTAAGATACCTCCGTATGCGTATACGGGAAAATTATAGGTGCATCATTGCCCACTTCTGTATATGGAAGACAGGGGCTGGAAGAGAAAACCTAGCATATAGTGCACCCTGAATACCCAACGATTTACCATAATCTCGGGCATATAATTATCCACTGTCGAAAAACTCGCGCTATATTTTAAAAGTTTTGTGCAAATTACAGTTCATCCATGGAGTGCAGCTTTAACTGGAATGAGTCATCAATTACAAATTCACTGCATTACCGGGATGAGTTAGCCTCTCACTGTCAAACGAGACGGGTTTTTGAGGCAGTAGCTCATAGGGGTCTCTTAAGAAACCCCCTGTTTTCTTTTGTCTCGAAGGTCACACTTTTGAATCGGAAACTCAGGATTGGGGTCCCTCAAACAGATCTGAGGCATGCCGGTGAATGCAAGAAGCTGTACGTCAGGGCGTGGAATGAGTACGTCGCTGGATCGATGCATTACCGAACAGCTTAAACACCACGTCGTACTGATCGAGAGAGAACTGATGTACCATGGCATCGATGCCGCAAGCTTAAGCGAGACAAAGTTTGCAACTCACTGGTAGAATCTGGAGACAGACACTGGTTATACCTTCCACTGAATAGGTTACCGGGCAGAAGATTCTCGGGAGCATGACGTTTGTCTTACAGTCGACGACCGCATCAGTAGGTTAATGAGATATTAACTGCAAGGTATCAGCTCTCGAATAGTGTCCATGCGCTAACGACTCGGTTGAGATGAGTCTGTCAATTTCTCCATTTGTTCAAAAGATCCCAGTGTTTACGGTCCAACCATATGGAACACCAGCGAGACAATGGACCGTTTTCTTGATTAGTCCTCTGGTATAATCCACTCAACACCGGTGAGTGACCGACTAATTGTCTTGAGCAACTTCAACGCTCGGTTCGAGCGAATCTCAGCCGTCTAACCAGAGGGCCCCGGACTCCTCGGCATTGATGCAGTCAAAGAGAACGGCGACCGTCTGCTTCACCTGTGTGCTACTTACAAGCTGGCTGTGACAAAAGCCCGACTGTAACTGGATATCAAAATTTAAATTCACCTACTAAGCGGTTACCACCATGTGTTTGATTACGTAAACGTAAGACAGCGTGACATTAGGGTAGTACGTAGTGCGCGAGTGATACGCCGTGAAACCATGTGGCGACGCCTTAACGAGAATATCACGACAGCTGTTCTTGAAACAAATAGTATCCATTATCAAAAGCGCCGAACTGGTTAGATAATTATGACATAGTCAGCTGCAGCTTGATACGAGAGAATAATGAGGCGTCCGCTGTTTCTGTTAGTGGCCCAAAAGATAAAAACAATAAAAGGACTTTTTATAGCTCTTGCTATTAACTGGCTGATTGACTTCTCGACATTGAGGGTGACTGGCTGGTAAAGCAACGTGAGCTGATGCACTGTTATGATGACCAGCGACAACACGAAGAGTTCTACATCCCAATTAAGACGATTTTCGGTCCGTCCAGTCAGCCTTCTAAAGCACTGATAAATAGCCTCTCCTGCGTTTCATTCATAAAAATGGAAAGTACTGTGAGGAGACAAACATATCGGTCACCAAATGAATCCGTCTGCGTCAATGATTGTATAACAGTAGATATCCTGCCATAACAAACCGTCAAATTGGCCGTTGTCCTCACTGTGGATGTGAGCGAGATTCAGAGAGTTGTTAAAAAACGCTTGCGAAACAGAAAGACCGCTGATAAAGATAAGTTGTCAAGGGAACTTCTAAAGTATGGCGGCTCAATTTTACAACGTGGTTTTGTTCCGTTTGGTTCATTCCGTCATGCAACAAGAAACAGTTCCTCAGTAGTTAAAGGATGTCCTTGTGATACCTTTGTTTGAAACAAGGATAGCCAACGAACAGCAAGCAATAGTCGGAACATCAGCCTATTGAGGTCTGTTAGGAAGGTTCTAGCAAGCATTTCTATGGACCTACTAAATAAGGTAGTCTTGGAGATCAATGTTCCCGAAGAACAAGATAGATTCCGAGCGAGTTGCAATACGATTGACATGGTGGTTGCCACTTGACAGATCCAGAATAATTGCCATAAATGCGGCTAGACTCTTTTCGCGCCGTTTGTGGATTTTACTAAGGTATTGGATTCCGCCAACCGTGAGGCATTGTGGACGGCGCCTGGTTAGTTTAGATTTACAGGTAAGGTTGTCAGTTCAATTAAACTGCTGCATGTGGACATGAAGGTGAAGATACAGTCGTGTGGATCGACCTCTGAGGATTGTGACATTGTCACTGGCACGATGCAGGGTTGTGTCTTAGTCTCGACTCTACTCAGTTTGGGTTTGACTGCCATGCTAACAGTTGCTCTTTAGGACTTGGCGGATGGCGGCGCTAAGAGTGAGTACCATGCGGGTGAATGCGTACTGAATATTCGGTATTTCAGCGCCCCAAACAGGCTAAGTACCTCAACGAAGGGCCTTTTTTTGTTCGCAGATAATAGTTCGCTATTTGCACACAGCAGAGATGAGCTTCAGCGACTGTCCACGGCATTCCCAACAATGGCATCTAAATCTGAGTTAGACATCATGTAATTCGCGGAATTAGGGACTTCGAATAGTTCTAGAAATCGTACTCCGATTGAAACCTCCCATGCAAGTAATAGGGAGAAGACTTCGTACTATTTCCAGTAAGCAGTTCATACTCATGAGACAAGAAGCCGAATTTATGGGTGTATAACAGTATTGAGAAAATCGCAGTCTCTCATTGGCTGGTGGTATTAGCACATACAAGGTCACAAACTGAACGTTAGTTGGTGTAATACAGAACAAAGAAATAAGTAAGATTGAGTCTGTTGGTCCAATCTTGATGTAGTATCTCTAACGGGCCGTTTGAATTGGTCCCCTGTTAGATCTTTTATTTTGTCGGGGATTGGATAATTGATGAATCGAGTAGATTTTCACCACACATCAATACACATAAGGCACTTCCATTCTTCCACTCCTCTTTGGACTAAGGTACTGTGCTTGCACCTGAAATCCGCATCAGTGGAGACATTGCAGTTAGGTGTACAGACTTCTACTTGGGTAGCAGTCAAGTCGGCAGATCTGTCCAAGAATCGCGAGTTAAGAGCTCGTGTGGAGAAGTTTAGGACTGATTTCGGACGTCTGGAAAGACGTTTCTGGAAGAATCACATTCTGGAAATGAAAACCTGTCTGTCTACCGCTCACTGGTTCTGTCTACACTGCTGTGCATTAATGAAACTTAGACATTGTATTAATAGAATGTGTTATGTGAACCGCCTCCTTGTGCAGCGTGTAGGATGGATTTTGGGTAGGTTCGATGGCCAGACATTTTTTCGAACACTGGTGCAATTCAGAAAGTAGACGTGGACAAGGGTTAAACGATGCTATTACTCAACCTGTTTCATTCACTGGGTCACTCCCGTAAGATGGCTGTCGGATGAATTCCGAAGCAAATGCTATGGAAGCAACTGAAAGCAGATAAGCGAAATTCTGGTGGCCAAAAGCCCCGATATTAGAATGTTATGTATAGGTAGGTCTTGCACATTAAAACATTCTCAAATCGGACGGTCTAGGAGAATGTGATCGGGAAGGAAGTTTGAAAGTTCGGTGAGCCACCTCAAGCCAAGTGGGCGGGACGTTGAAAAAGTACAGGTGTCACAAGTCGTAGTGATGTAGTCATGCAACGTTGTGAACAACGTGACCGCGAATGTGCTCGCCTTCTCGAATTAGTAGATCTTCTACGTACTCATAGTACGCCGTCAACAAAGAGTTGATAGCTGCATCAGATTTAAGTGAATGAAGTCAGATTTTCTTTCGTATCAACCAATAACCCCCTGTCGTTTGTTAAACCACACACCCTTCTTTTCGAAAATTTGCGTTATGCTGACCATCTACCCTTTCTTTCCTTCAGCTCTGTTGATATATTATGTGTTGACCATCTTGTTTGTTTCTGTTCCAACTTTATGCCCTTGTTTTCCTTCCTCATTCCATCTTGAGTGCAACAATATGCACTCCTATACTGCATTATTTATTGTCTTATATGTCCAGTATTTTCTTTCCCGGTGTATTTCTTATCACTGGAGTCTCTTTGTTTTTTGCTTCCGATTGATGGGATTTTCCTGTTCATACTAGCCTACCATTTGGCTACCCAGCACCGGCCGACTGGACAACAAACGCTTCAAGTTCCAAGCTTGCTAGCCTTATTTCTTTAGCTTTATTCTGGATGCAGGATATGTGATTGCAACCGCAAGCGTTACAGTGCAAACCACTTGTGGTAAGTGTTATGAGCGGACATCCTTTGGCTTCGGTCATTGTAAGTGGTTAACCCGAACCGGATGTTGTCGACCGTGTGCGTGCTTGCATACAGTCTGTGAATGTCTTAGGCTACGTGGTCTAAACCCGAATATTTCTACAAGTGGCGCGGAGACCTGTGGCATTTTTGTGCTTTTAGTGACTTCTGCCTTTTCTCAATGGTCATGACGAGTTCAATTATTTTCTTGACGTACCTAACGTAGGATTGCGCTGACAGTTGTGACCGTCTAAAGCATCGATATTTGGCACATCATGTGGAAACCGGAGCAAACAGCCTATGTTCATGCGGACTGTACAAGACAACGACTGGCGTATAGATAGTAAGTATACAGACGGTTGACTGTTCACAATCCACAGGAAATTACTTCCAGGCTAAAACAAGCAATGCAATATTTTACGAAGGATTTTGTTTTCAAGACTATTTGGGCAAGTCATGAGCTTACGTAACATCATCCCCCAAAATTATTTACCATAAGTAAACTTCAGTTTGTCACACAGGATCTTCGAAAGTATTGATTCAGAAAGGTTCGAAATAACCGGATGGGAGAAAATGGCGCTCGAGTTTTCCAATTTTTTTAATAGTAATTCAAATGTGAAGTGTCTGAGCTACCCGTGTGGTTTTGTGGTTTAACCGATAAGGCACTTGCCTCGTCTATACAAACCGTGTCTGTCACTGATTCGAATCCCTCCACAGCCCTGATTTTTCACAGTTGGGTCTGTTCTAGCTGATTAGCTCTGCCACACTACTTCTCAGCAATACATTTTCAATGCTGAACAGTGATGTTTGTGGAGTCCAGCGTGAACGGTTCAAGAAATCCTGTTTCAGTAGTCAACCTCCTCGAGTATTTGGTGGATTCCATATGAGACAGTGGGACTGGTGGATAACAGAGATCAAGTGTGAAATTTTCAAGCTCCTGGCGTGGCTTCGTAGCTTAGCTGGTAGGGTGCTTGCCGCTTCTGGGCCTGATGTTTCTGTCACTGGTTCGAATCTAGCCGGAGTCCTGAGGTTTCACAATTGGGTCTCATCTAAGATCACAAATCTACAAAACTACTTATTTGTGCTACATATTTAGACCAGAAATGACCAAACTGAAACAGGGTAGCAGTGCTACGAGCTTTGGGCTCATGGTTGGCCTAACATATATACACCTGCCATTCCAACCACTTTAGGACATGTCCATATGCAGCGGCGAAATTCAGTCGGAACAGTTCTACTGTTTGTTCAAAAACGATTTGTTGACACTACGGCTGCCATGCTAATCGACAATCCTGTAATTTTTATTTCCAGTTTTTGTGTCCGTCTATGTGATCCCTTAAGCCATGACTTCCGTTGTATGGAATTTTCACTCGTTTAAAATTAGTTACTTGTTCATATGTGATCAGAATGTACGAAATGTTATTCTGAAGAACATCACACAAATTATATCTTTTCATTGGTTTATTCAATCCTACTGTTTCCAGATGCCTGTAAAAACAGTCCTACTAATCTATGACGAATCTATACACCTATTCATACTACCGGCATACCACTCATGTAAGTACATATACATCTATATATATATGAGTTTACGTGCATATCGCGGACCCCCTCAGGATACAGTAGTATTGTGTTCCATAAATAAGTGGAAGATAGAGGAGCAGCAACAAAAACGAATAAAAGTTAAAAAACCATTACAACGGGAGCATAACTGATTCTGAGTCCACAGAAACTCTGACTGTATCCCGGCTACAGGTAAACAACACACTTAGAGCTATGATTAAGAAGCCGTCAACATACCATAGAACCATGTTCGTACTTTAGATCCACTATCCCCGGAACTTCCAGTATACATGGGCACAAAGCTGTCGTTGCTAGTATAGTCTAGATCCTACGGAAAATGTACCACATGCATGGTGATGGGCTGACATTTAAAAACTTGCCTAGGTCACCTAATCTTCAGTAGTGAGGTTGACACGCATATAGCCAAGTAAAAAATGTCAACCCCGAAAAACCGCTGACGAACAGTATCGTCGTCTAGGCTGAGTCCTCACCACGCACTTGTGGTGTTACCAAGACGTCGGCGACTGAAATTTACAGACAGTCTCTGAACGCCATCCGTACGAAGAGGCTAAGTTTCGTAGCAGTACGAAGTGACCGCGGGTTCGGAAATATTGTCTAATTTGCCCTTCAGTGGAAGGCTGATATCATGTGAGCACCATGAGAGACGCAGGTTCACAAATACTGTCCGAACTTTAGCTAATCGAACATTGATATCATCGGACAATCCACCAGAGTTGGTACAGTTTTCCAGTTAAGTAAACTTTCTGACTGATTCCGAAGAATCATCAGAATAAGACACCTGGTGACTAAACACAAATCACACTGGATCCAGCGACCACTGACAGATGAAATGGATACAACGCATTAGATTCATCTGACTTTATGAACGGATAGGGTCACGTGAAAAAAACATGCCGGTACAGAGTAGAAGAACGACTGACATACCATTCGCCTGTTCCTCATTTTCCCATCTCAACCGATCAATGATTTTTAGTCGAAATTCTTGCTGTCTTAATGTACAGTACAGTAAATAAAACCAGAGTGAATCCGCCAATGAGTTTCGTCACAGATGGCTTGTATCAATATAACAGTATAGTGCTATTACTTTCTAATAACTAGGAATATGTATTTGCATTTATAGCTACGCATCATTAGATGAAGTGTCCGAGGTTTGTTCAACTGACCATGTGACTGAGAGCGGCAATGTCAACAGTCTATGGCTTGATATGGTCTATCACCAGCAAAGTTCGAGGTGACATTCCAGAGCTGACGGAAATCCTCAAACACGCATTCTACTGAGGGCAACACGTTTGGGGTGACTCATTCTCCGGACCATTAATCTGGACAGTTGTGTTAGATTTGACAATATATTTGGTGAGATCGGTGACATAATAAGCGGAACTCGGATAAAACTTGACAAACTAGGCTTTTCGCGGCGTCAGCATGATAGCGCCTTGTGTAGGTTGAACTTTTCATGAAAATGTTGTTCAACGACTGTAAAATTTTAACTACCAGTATTTTTAAAGCGTTGGTTTTGTCTGGTGAATAAGCAACGCAAACAGTAATATGGTTTACCAATATGCTTTGGAAGTTAGAAAATCCAGCATGCTGGTATAAACATGTCACACAAAACTACGGACTGCAAATCCGTTGAAAGCCTCACCATGCTCTTTGCATCCCGTGTAGATTAGACGCCGACGATGAAAATCTGATTATCAGCACAGAAATTAAAATTAGTCTGGCCTCAGTTATGCGACCTATTAATTTTGCTGTTTTTCCTGTCCTTCGTTTGTTTGTTGTCGACTAGACAAATCGTACGGCAACAAGTTTTAACGTAAATATGTGTATACTCACTAGTTGCTCCCGGTGAAAGGAATAAACACACTTGATGAACAAACGCATAAATAGATCGACTTACCTACAAATTTTCTGGCGTTGAATACAACTGCGAATATAGTGTGCCAGAATGGCAACCGTTTTGTTTGCTGTATCAGGCACCATCTCGTTTGCATCAGCAGCCATCTGGAGAATTCGATGTAAATTGAATCCAGAGTGTGCCATACACAAACGCCAAGTTAGACAGGGCAAATAGAAGAGCAGAGCTTGTGCAGCCATAACAATGGGAGCCCACTGATAATAAACAAGCAATAGCTCACGTCTGTCCGGGACTGGAGGTAGACGGTCCTGGATCGGAGCAAAGTAAGTATTGGCCACCCAACAGTAGTTCTCCGCGTACTCCTCCCAACCGCGGGTAAATTCTTGTGGAATCCAGCACTGAATCGGCTTTCCTGTGTACATGGATATTAAACCAACAAAGTAGTCACGCACAATATGTCCCTTGAGGTTGAAAGATCTCGGTATTTTAGTCTAGCCAAACCTAGTATAAACACACATGCACGACCAAACCACATGACACTCTTTCTGGAGCTGTTATGATAAACGTCCGAATCCATAATTTATTCCACCTTTTTCGGAAAATGATTTTTTTACACAAGACTGAACAATAGTTGAATAATTAGAAGTAACTCTATTCGACGACAAATTTACTGTGGCAGAATATCTGAATTTTTTGGCGAGTTCACAAAGCAGTCCTTTGTGTTTTACCAACTAGCTAGACCAATGGGAACCTCATACAAGGTTAACTGTGTCTTGGTTGATACTAATTGTTACATATAATTCTTATTTTGCTTTACCATATTCGACCTCATAAGGAAGAAATTGATAGCCACAAATCAACTATATGGATGCTATAGTAAGGGTTAAAGCTAGGGGGCCACTTATTTCATTAGAAAAACTTGGACTGAAGGACTGTGGATGCAAGGTCCACAGCTGAGTAAAGTGAATAACGGAAAACAGCACACGGTTCGAGCGACACCTAAACTTACTCATGGCTCTAGCACTCAAGCAAAAGGTGAAGCGA
This sequence comes from Paragonimus heterotremus, assembly GCA_013368495.1. NCBI lineage: Eukaryota > Metazoa > Platyhelminthes > Trematoda > Plagiorchiida > Troglotrematidae > Paragonimus > Paragonimus heterotremus. Next base: position 105,704 of record LUCH01000904.1, on the reverse strand, counting down.
ACGCACGCAATGTGAATGAAACATTCAGTCGATGACTGGAGCTATTCGTTAAGCATCTCCGAATCCAGGTTGGAAGATAAATTACAGTAGCCCACTTTAAAAGGTGAACATGACGATCCTCCGCATCTTGCATAACCAATCAATTAACTGTGTGTTTTTGGATCGTGGTCAGTCGGCTATCAAATAATTCAAAGCAGAGATCCAGAAGTAGTTCTTCTGACTCAGTGTTAAGAAGACTCAACGGCGTTGTAGCAAACAACCTGACTGCAGCTGCTGCTTACTATTTGGGGGAGTGCTGGGGAAAATTTTTTCTATTGTAAGTTATACACATCTCGGAGGCAGCTTATTGAGTGATTCAACGCTAGAATCACAAGCTAGTGTGGATAATGCACCGAATGAACACAATCAGGAACACACACTGTTGGTTATGACCAAACTAATGCACATGTGAAGGCTCTGTCACGTTTGGTGTGAGACCGGTGCAGTTGGGGACAACACACTCGCCTAACAGGTGTGGTTACAGGCGTTCTGCTTCTGGTCCCGACAAAGCATTGGGCTGCTGGTAATTTTCAGCAAGATTGTTTACCCGGTTGCATGATTCATTGTTATGCTGTAACCTTATGAGATGGTGTTTATCCATTGACCGCAGTTATCTGGATTAGGATCACCGATTTTTTTCTTCAACCGTTGCAAACCTCCAGTCACGCCCTGTAGGAGCTCTTCATCATTTTTTCCCTCCACTGGTTGCCCAACAGGCTCACAAAAAAGAGCGCACACACAATTCCCGTTCGTGTATGATCGTAGGCCGATTATTCGAACTGTGTACGTCGGACACAACACTTTGGCATGTTGTCTATGAGGGATGCAATAATACGTATTAATTTATCTCTCTAGTTCACAAGGCCTGTCCAACTTTAGACAGTGTTTGACTGAATGAACTGGACGTCAAAGCAGCACAAACGATCTCCACTTTGCTGATGGTCACTGGGGCCAACCGTTTGTAAAAACCGTTGCTCAACCCATTCTGGGGCTGTGGTGGATGCTTGCTCCTTTGCAAGCTAACCAAAAAACGGCTGATAGATTTCAGCCTATGAACAAAACGAAGTATAACGGCTAAGAAAACCATAATAAGGACAGCTGAAGGTAACAACAACGTTGTATCAATTCGTGAGACAACTAACTTTGGTGTGTCTCAAGTGGTTACTCTCTTGTCAATATGCGTTCCGCTTATATAGATGAAATATCCTCATCAGAAAGATCAATGATTTTTATTCATACCGACGGCATTATTCATCTGAAATTCCCATACAGTTTTCCATCAGAGCTTCTATGTCTTGAAGGTGTTACCAAACAATAATAACCTGTCTGTGTATATCTTGTTGTGACTGCAAAAGACGCTTGGCCTGCAAAATCGTCTATTATACGAACTCTCGTGTAGGTCATGTTAAACACGGGACCACGAACACGTACATACATTTGCACGGCTGACGTGTGTTCACACACACTGGGTAGTAGTATGTTGTCATTCGTCCTGGTGGTACTTCCTCACAGTGTGCACACACTATTCCAATAGTCGCTTCTGGTCCTTATTCTTCCTGGCGCTGAGGCTTGCCCTTTAATTCTGGAATGTCACTTGTGAGTAGTATACGTCTCACAAACAACACTGCCTGTTATACAACAACCTGACTATATAAGGGTGTTATGTTCTCACTCTTTGGTGGCAATCGTTGTCAACAGCTTATGGAACGCACTCAGAGTTAGATATTCAGGGTATAGTCGTTCAAAGACCTAGGTCATTCAACTCAATCAGTGGTACCCATACACTTACATGCGCTGGTCTACCCATAGGAAAGATCGTTTCTTAGAAGTCAAAATTCAACTGATTCATCTGTAAGCATGTTTTAGTCAATGTCGCCTAGGTTCGGAATTCGTCAGCGTTTGCACAACTCTCACTTGGTTATGCTGTCCCCCCTTTCGTCTGTCATAGCCTTTAAAGTAAAGATCTGAAAGTCTTGAACCGATCCGTAGAACTTCTCGTCTGACTCAGTGACATTACGGACATGTATTTGGCCGGTTTTCATTTGAATCTCATCTGGGGACAGGTCTGAACTTTTCAGCTGTTATCATCAAGGACAGCATTTGTCCTCTCCTTCTGAACCTAGACCAATCTGTACTCAACCTTACATGCTCATCCTCAAGCATACAATGATTCAATGAAGTCTTGCCCTGTTATAACTCTAGTGAATTTTACATAAATTCCATTAGATAGCACTGCGCGTGTGAGTGTATGGCAATGTGAACCATTCTGTTATTTTGTTTATACACAAGTACATTTAAAATCTTACAGTTTTAGTCTTATTCAACCGTTTTGACTGAAATTTTTTAAAATCTCTGCTACTAAACATGGACTATCTTTATTAGATGAAAAATCTACCATTCGATGTGTATAAAAATCGAGTTCTTGGCTTAAGCAGATGTGAAACGGCTTAAAAGCAATGACCACGGATTGAAAAAGGTTAGTTAACATTTTAAACAAAGATGTCAGCGAGTTGCACTGATAATAAAATAAATAAATTGAGATGACAAACCTTAAGGCATATTTTATAAAGTTCAATGAGTTCAACCGATTGAGAAAACTTCGAGTCTGCACGATTGATGTTGGCATTAAAACAATCCTGTTGAATTGTTTCCTGCCATCTCTGTGATCAGTTAAATAATGTGTTTTTTGGATTATCTGGCAATATTCGAACAAATTTTCCAGCGAGTGTCTCACGTAGCTCTCCCGGTAAGAATCATTAGTACACAAAGCAGAATCAGTCTTTCAATGGAAGTTGTCGTTATTTGTAGACAGCAGCTCACTTACGAGTTATTTGTGCTGTTTATTTCAGACCCCTCATAGTCCGTAGATCAGTGCTGGTATGAACAGCACGAAACTTTTTGAGTGTTTCTTGCAAATTTTTACCCTTGAACATAAATTCCTTGTTACCCTACAGTATAAATTAGGTCATTTGCTTTCTACATTTGTATAATGTTTTCAACCATTTCCTTTTACGTTTGACATGATACATCTTCATTTTGTCTGTCAATCTATGTTAAAATACGCATTTTGTTGGCAAAATTTCCTTCACTCACTACACTGAGGCTACAAAAAGAACACTTCATTTCTGGCATTCCGCCTGGTGTCCCTTCTCCCTGGTAGTGATAACCACTTCCAGTTCTCCTCACATTTAATTTACGAGGTCGTTCATCCAGAACTGGCGCATATAGACCTGCATACAAACAGGCGCGCTTGGTAGTTAAGGTTTAATTTCAGGGGTCTTGTGTAGGTTGGCTGTACATTCTATTCCGATACATCCAGTCCTAAAAGCGTAATTGTCGGGCTAACGTGCAAGTAAATATTGTCACTCCAGAGAATATCTACTAGCGGAAAGGAAAGAAACGTGCACCATCACTGCATCATCACATTCTTGATGTGCTTGATTCCCCAAGATGATAACTGGAAAAAATTCCCGTTCCAAAATAAAGAGCGGGAATCACAACAGAGTAGTATGCTAAATAATTCACCCTGAAAGACAGAACAACTTACCAACGTACTGTCTCACCCCGATCAATCCGATAAACAAGAAAAGCAAAACGCTTGTATACTGATAATTCAGTCGATCCGCAAAGTCATCATCAAACTGTAGTCGACGAGATCCAATACGCCCCAGTTTAGACAAGTTCCAGATGAATGCCGCATCCATTTTCCCAACGCTAAAGTTTAAATGGGCTGACAAAACAAACAGTGATGTGGAGAGAGGTGTAATTGAAGAGGGTAACAAATATAAATAGGCCAAATACGATTCTTTTCAAGTGGATCATTCTATCGACCAGCATAAAGTGACTTTACTTGGAGTATATGAAATGAAACTATGTTCAATATGTCACCCCTGGTATTTAATGGCTTCATATCAGTTGGTCATTTATTATGATGTACACTGAGTTTAACGGGCAGTTATCGGTCCTCGATGATTGAGATTCGTGCGAGAATGATAACGCATGATTGCACCGCCGTTTGAGCAACGGAAATGGCTTACGACAGACAGATAAAAGAATCGGCTGACCAGCTGTAGTGTTAAGGTGATCTTATGATTAAGTCTTTGGTTTGGATGGGCGTTTCGTACAATGTCCTGTTGTGTGACTTGTTGTACTGTCTGCAAAACCCAAGACCAGCCGGAAAAAAAACGACATGACGGGCAGATGTTAAATGAGCACCGCAAACGAAAACAGATGACACTAGTGCATGTCTCTGTCTACTCATCCCGATTTCTCGGGTGATAACCCAATGATCCAGTGCAGCCAGGGTCAGATACGTTTTCAGATAAGATAAAATTATAATCACAAATTTATCCTTAAGAAACTTCATTTCTTCAAAAGATACCCATTACATTATCTCTCTCATATACAGCCAAAATATTTAAATGACATTTTGAAATAATATGACGGCTCCTATACTAGATAATTCGTCGATGATTTATATTTACGTATTAAGGTTTAATTAAGAGGGAACTTAGAAACCAGCTTGACCACACCTGATCATATGTCGTTATTACTATCGTAAGAGCAGCATCTCTTACTTACACCAGGGAAGCTCTTTGTGGGGGTTCTGTTGACATTAGTTGAGTTAAGAAAGCGGTGGTTCCTGGTTCTGTACACTATTTATAGAGGTTCAGTCGATTTAACTGGAAGTTCAAAACTACATTGTGGACATATGGGCGATGAAGTAGGCTTCTTTAACTGAGTCTACTATTTTGGAAGTGTTGATATACTTTTCGTGCACACCCTCCCTTGATAAACGGTCTAAGAGTGTGGCTTTGGAAACTGAACCACGCTTCTTTTAACTCCTCATAGAACAGCTGTCGGTTTTCCATTTGACTGGCAACCTGCAGGTTGCTGGCGGTGAGTGAGGATATGGTCGACGCATTCACAGCCAAGGCAAAACTCAGCTTAGTCCATGGAATGCAATAGCTACAAACAACCCTAAAGTAATATCTGTCAGGTTAGTCCTTCGGCAGTTTCTACAAGAATTGCATGAACCCAACTTGGAAGTGGGGATTATTTTAACCTAACCCCAGTAATTTGGAAAGTACTCAATGATCTAGCGTCTTCCAATTTAAGCCATCAGCTCTCCTACTAAGGTTTGGCTCTCACCTTTTGAAAAACAGGGGCAGTTTTCCTAATTCAGGTGCCGTGTAACGTCTCGGAAACTTTGTTCCGAGTGAAACTTTCGTTTCCGAGAGTGGAGAAATTTCATTATACCAGTCAGGACATATGCCCGAATGTGTAGTCTTATGGTATTGTAACGGTCGTTGACATAACTAAATTGTCTTGGTTTCATTTTGCTTTCGAGTACATCATGACATTTAGTGATTCCGAATATTTTATTAAACGAAATCTGCTCGTGTTTTAGATGAGCGAATACATCCCTTAGAATGGGTTGTGCTAATAGTAATGGTGTGGTGGTACATCGGGTCGGTGATGCAGATGTCGGGAACGGTAAAGTAGACCAAAGATGAACTGCCCAACCAGTGGGAACAAATGACCCAGTCCAATTAGACGTTGATAAACTGTAGGGGGACGCTGATATGTTATGAATCGTGAAGTATGCAAACGTGCCGGCCACATATTTTGTCCGTATGAGCACAACAGACTATAACCGTATTGAGGCACGGACCTGACTGGCAGGCCAAAAAACTTTGTGTACTATCTAAGCCATAATACAGGGTACACTGTGCCCGGAAGCAAAGCTGTTTGACTCTAACCCGTTCAGACGAGGTAAACAAATGCGTTTGCATTATCCTCGAGAAATAGGCGTCGCACATTTGTTCAACTTATATTTCAAACTACAATAACAGAACCAGGAAGGACAACGACAACAACAACTGAAAAAAGATGACCGTTGCTGAGTGTGACTTGATGATTGACAGCTTTTTTGTTAAAAGTTCAGGAAACTGCAATGAGGAAAGCAAACTTATTTTCGTTGACTCTGGTCACGTTGCTAATTGTAACGCGACGCAAAACCGGCTACCAGCCGTTTTCCCACAAAGTTCTACGCAGCCTTCACAAACCTTATTCTACAACACACATAACCTTGATTTTAAAATTGTGGAATCGAGCTGATTTTTAACAAATGGAACACAGGCGTCACTAACGAGGGACTTTCCTGGCGAAGTATTTAATTAAAGCCAATCCTGATAAAACGCTTACAGCAGGTAACTGGCGCTTGTTCAACATACCAGAATAGTAAAGTTGCAACTATTTTAAGAAGATAACTACTAAAGTGGTTGGCCAGGGCAGAAAGATCAATTTCTGTTTCTACAGTAAAGCTCAAAAGTCAGCTGAGCACATATATGTATTACAGGTACCCGTTATTTTGATTAAAGAACTGTACTCATAAGCTACCAACATGTGCAATTCATAGGCGAGATTTCATTTAGGTGTTTCTATTGCAGCAGACAAGAAGACATTGACCTAAGGAAAGATGGAACAATTTCTTAACATTTGTAGTGCCTGTAAGGTAAAAGTGATAATTATGCGGTGAAATTAACCAGCAAACACAAGTTGACAAAGGATCAACTGTTTAATCAAGAAGAACTACATAAAATAGACACAGACCATAGCAAGATACCGAGTGTTCTCGGTTGGTATGGTGGGCGGGTCACGCGAATGGATGCATCACACGGATACGTCTAAATACTTACTATCGATTCTCGTATGCATCAAAACAGAATACTTAGCACCAAGCATAGTAATACCGTTGAGAGTTAAACATGGGTGAGAAAATTTGGCACAGTATTATAGAACCTCTGAATTAAACATAGATGGTCGGCTCTAAGCGGAGCGAAACAACAATTTTTCGGGTTTAAGGTGTATCGATATCAGGTTAGGATGTCTCAGGGAATTCCTCTGGATTTCAATGTTAAACAGAGCCCTCCATCGGTGTATTCTCAATCAAGCAACTCTGGTTGTGTTATAGCGTCAACAAGGCTAAGGTTGCTTTCTTGGCTGCCGGAAGCAACTGTGTATTTATTTATTGATGACCCAAGAAGAATAAATCATTAGATGTTTGTGATGTCACCTGTCAGGAAATCGAACGGCGGTAACTGTAAACGATCAGACACAAATGACTCATCACTGACCTGGTAGTGACTACTGTAAGACACTTTGCCAGATTTAAAAAAAAAAAATTTCACCACAACCCCAGTTATCCCTAAGAGAAATCTGAACGCCGAGACATAATTCAGCATACCTCGCACACAAATATACATGATTTACACACTATCATGGTTTATGTAAGAGTTGATAAAAGAACTATATGTAGTCGTCTCACGTAGTGAAAAATGGCAGTCGTTTTTGTTGTCCAACCCGAAGCAGACCTTCAAATTTGACGGTTTTCATTAAAAAGACAAACGACAAATTTTCTGCATACTCGCCTGGAAAAAGTGCGAGCCAAAGTGTATGATTACACGTCCAAAAGCATAATAAACCATTAAGGTTGAAGCTATCGTGCGCAGTCATCATTACAGGAATATTCTTTTTTACTCACCACGATGGCCAAATACAGAGTCATTCGAGGACAGGATATTCACAGTCAGTATTAAATTACTGGACGGGCTTGATGTAAACCACTCAGAGTATGTTAAACGGTTCTCTCACTCATTTTGTCGAAGCATAACTCCGTAATGAGATGTGTGTGGGTAAGAAACAATTCGCCCCAGTATCCGTTGAACCGAGCATCTGCTGGTCACGAGTTGCTGGAATAACTTATATGCTGAAACTTAGGGGGTTCCGTTAAAAATGATGCAACGTTTCTATCCCGATCCTCTGTGGTAACATGTCTAAAAGTAGGCTGTCAGTTCCATCCCTTCCTGTAACGTGTCTTATGAAACTGATCCTTCAGCATTTGCACCAACAATATTCAATGTCAATTTTGCTCTGCATGCCGCCATTCAGACTCCAAGCAGATTTATCTTAATCTGGCACTTATAGACTTCAGGCGGACGAAGTCAATCTTCCTCTTATCTTCTAGCCTCATTGGTCAATAGTTAAAACGGTCAACCTCTGATTTGCTCTTATTAGCTGCGCGCGTTAGTAATATTATCCGGAGAAATCATGAGAGAATAACGGTGAGACATGTCGGTACATTAGAATACCGGTGGAAATCAACCAAAGGCAAGACGAGAAAAGCTGACACCAGTTAGGACTAATGGTTAATTTATTCTCCGATACATAGCCCTCTGAATATGCCGGTGAAGCGAGGCAAAAATAAGGTGGGTATCCAGTATTTGGTTTCAAAGCTGGTTCGTTTGGCTAGTTCACTATGTTACCGGTTCACACGTTCTCCCAGGTAATCAACCACTCCCAGTGTTCACCCACATCATGACCAGCCATAGAACTGCAATGTGGTTGCTTGCAATTGGTCTGACCTCGATCGCATTGTTCCGTTAGAACGGTATCTGACAGATCACCATGTCACTCATACAAGACAGTTTGTCTCGCCTAAGTCACGCCTAGACCGCTCAAAGCCAGAGTGGATTTGCGCTGGCTTGTCACCTACTCCGGACGCCATTTGTGCAGATTTGCAGATTGCGATTAATCGATTACTGTGGTTGAAACTTTGCCCCAGGCTGCTTATGCAGCTGAACTGCCATCCTGACGGTTACAGTTCTAACACTCGAGAACCGGCTAGTCTGACTTATCCGGCCGTTCAAACGATGTAGACAACGATGCCGACGACGACCGCTGAAATCCATGCAAATTTGAGCCCATCCGTCGTGTACTCACAGACGGACGACCGGTTTGCAAAGCGTGTTTTCTGTGTGTTTTCTAGGTCGTACGGATGCAGCCATGGGTTCGGTGTTCTACATGGACCTGTTAGCCTACGCTCCCCATCAGCAAGATAATTAGGCGAGGTTAAGCTTACTTCATTTGCAGCTTGCACGCGATTGGTTCGCGTTTGTTGACTCTGTAAGAGCCAACCGATGCTTTTGTGTATCAGTCTGTCCCTGTGCGTACTGGCCGCACAATCCATTTTTTCGTTTAAACGTAGACAAACCATTTGAAACAACCTTACTTAGAGACATGCGGAGACAGTACTAATGCATCTTAAACTGGAAATGGTATACAGTTTATTGTGCTTTTGGTGTGGGAAAGGCCGGAGATAAACGCGATGGCAACCGTGTCCACCTGTAGTATACTTCATAGTTTATGTTCCATTTACACATGTAAATAACAGGCATAAAGCACGCGTGTACACCAATAAAACCTTTTGAGCCAATAAGTACCAGCTGACAGCCACTGACGAATGCGATTGGGGTGTTGCGCAGACTGGCTTCAAGTGTGCTAGAGTGAAGAACAAAACAATGGTTGTAGCGAAGGTTCTGTTGTAAAACATCCCATCCTGGACTGCCAATTCAGGCAACGGGTGATAGAAGGCTAGATCGTGAGACATCCCAGAGTGAAAAATGAGATGCACTGAAGAATGAGAACGTCACTTTTAATGTACCTATACTTGAAGACAAACGAGTGCATCTGAATTTTATTTTTGGTGAACTCCAATGAAACAATGAACAAACCGGAATGTCAATAATGGATGACCACAATCGGTTACAAAAGTATAAGAATATCGTGTTACCTAAAAGAGAAAACTGTAAACAGATAATTCACGAAGACCAGCTGGGGAAAACGGGGACAGCAATATGATGACTGGTCACAAGAAATGTACGGAGAAAAAAGTGGCACTTAAAATAGTCATCCAATCTGATAGAGAAGAGTAGCAATGCCGACAGTTACACATGGATCAGAAACATACCAAACCGTCCAATATCAATTGGTGAACAAGTTGTCCTTACCAGGGATATTAATTTCATCAACAAAAATGCACCAAACAAAGCATACCTTACCAACTCAGAGCACATAATTAAATATAACGGACAGTCAAAAGAAGCACAGTAGCAAATCCGACAAACTATCGTCTCGGTCATTACCTGTGATGCACACTTCGGCACCCTTATGAAAGCCTAACAACAGGCATTAAGTGATCTCAAAAATGATATTTTATTGACCGACAAAGGAATGATGACGGTCATAATGTACAAAACAGACTACATGGAGAAATGAAACCGGTTGCTGAACGAAACCACTACCTACCGCCTAATCAGTTCTGCCTCCTGCTACACAGTTAGCAAACAAAATCAACGCCGCATTGAAGAAACTAGAAACCACGCATGGGATGAGCGGAAAGGAGCGTTAGAAAAATCAGCTGAATGATGTTGACATTACTGTATTCTACGGGCTACTAAAAGCATGTAAGGGCTGCATCCCACTGCGAGAAATTTTGGTCCTGTGACGAACACCAACATGCAGTTTGACTAATGGCCTTTTCAGGCGACCAATATCTATCAGACGGATCAGAACATTCCAACAATAATGTTCAGTGGTTTCCAAACAGACTGGAAAATATCAAGATGGAGAAGGACAAAGCGGCCATTTTGTATGGTATCACAACACTGCTGCTATTGACCTTATCCTGACCGAAGAAACATTGCAACGACTATTATGGGAAAAATCCCGGTCAACTGAGTCCCTCAACCTGGAAAGCATATACAATCTCATGGAATTGTGTTTACCTACATACTTCAAATTCAGTGATTAAACTTGCGAACAACTTAAAAGGATTCCAATAGGTTCGCCCATATCCGGATTCATCGCCGAACCTGCCGTGTACACACTGGAAAACATCGCCAGCCAAAACTTTTGATAAGATATGCTGGTGTTACATTAGTGGTCATCAAACACCCAGTGAAAGAAGGCAAATCAGAGTAATGAATAACGTTTTAAACGATAGTAAATTCACCAAGGGGCTTAAAAACGACAACAAGCTGCTTTTACTGGATGTAATATTCGGCGGATAACCTGATGGAACGCTGCAGATTTTCGTCTCCGAAAACGGAAGATGTACAAATCAACTTGCCAGTTTTCACAGCAACCATTCAACCTATCATAAAGAAGGGTAAAAGCAAAATCTTTACGGAACAACCGGAACACAATGCGTTATCTCAGAGCTGCAGAGGAAGAAAGAACGACACCTGTATGAAGTAATTCGTTGTATGGGTTGTATACGATATTTCTTCAGATGGAATCTGTTGCAGAATAAACGAGACACCATACAAAACTATCAAGCAAACTAAATTTGTTGTCATACATGAAAACCGTATCAGAAATGACAGTAAAACATCTGCGACCACACAGCATCTTGCCAGCGCATATACCAACACTCAAAATCAATGGAATAACTCAAACTCGCCGATAAAATAAACGTTATGTACACAATCAGTTGCAGCGACTGTGAAAAACACTGGATCGACCAAATCGGACTACAGTTGTCTACACGAATACACGAAAACGAACTGACCATCAAGTTTTGTTGATTTACGCTCAGGAGGATCAGACCGAACATACCTAATCTGAGTGCCGCAGAAATCCTTATTCAGGTAAACGTTAAACATACAAGAGAATTCCTAGAATCCCCGTATCTATCAACCGGTTCACTAAACAAACAGGGAATCAGATCCGAAAGGGTGATTCCCAAATATCAGCCAAACGGAACAGATCAACTTGAACGGATCGGGTCAGTGGTAAAATTTGGACAATGCATAATCAATCAGCTTGAAGTTAATTACCAAAGAATTGAGCGACGCAATCAAAAGGAGTTAGGGTCGATGTTCAACAGCATCCGGTAGGGACCAACATTTTGATCAATCCCAACGTTTACGTAGACTTAGACGGTTAGATGATGTCCTAAGTACGCCAGCTAGTTATCTGTAACACCGCAAACTCTTTATCGACGCTGCGACCGACTGGTGTAAGGTGCGATTTGGATAGAAGATGATTTGGCGTAGAGAAATGAAACCGTTCATTAAGGAGTAGACCATTGTAGATCGGGTTCACCTATATGGCTGAAGATGTCATAATTTACTGAGTCAATGGCTGCATAAGTTAGGCGAGATTTTGGTTAATCGTGCTCAGTAACATGAATGTTGTCGATGTTTGGCCAAGTTGCCTGTGAAGTAGGTTCGCCTTGTGAAGTGGTGCAGTGGAAGCCGTAAGGAAGTTGTCTTGTTGATGACGCCTTAGTTTCACTCATATCTCGGTTGTTTGTCTGCAAGCTGTGGGTACCTTGGTGTCAAGTGGTTAGAATATAGACGTGGCTGCTTTTAATGTCTGGGTCCTTTCCATTCCTGTTCTGATCTTTATATTGCTGACAAAGGCCTGCTTCTTTCTTCGTTGCATGGCAGTTAGTGATGAGTGAAAACCATTAATGTATTGCTGTATATGGTGAGGATGGTGGCGACGACATCCTACCATTCCACAAGTCGAAAGTTCAAAACCTCAGAAAATGATCAATTAGGCTATAGACCAAGTTTCGAAAAAAGGCGGACAACAATTAGTCGGAGTTTTAGCCAAAAATTCAAAAGCAACCTGGATTAACTAATTAGAATTCAAGTCAAAAAGTCCGACCACTTTCATATACAAGAGCAAGCATTAATCCGACGTCGCCAACATCCACGCTAAATTCAGTGTGCTCAAGCAACTATGCACTGATGTTATCACCTGGTCCGGTGATGAAACGTTTGCAACTTAAGTGTCAAGCTCGGCGAACAACGGAATACCCTGAGATGACAATGGTCTAAGCAAACTAATCTTCGTTTAACCATACAATATTTAGTGCGGCCCGCCAACGTGATTCTGCACGAGTTCGAATACTGTCAGGTTGCCCAGATATAGACAAGAGCCAAGTGAAAGTTAATAACTCTAAGTTGATAGGGAATTCACCATAATCACCGCTTTTTCTAGGCTCAGGACTGGGTTAAGAGAGATGAAGTGAATAGAAATAGTCTGAAGTGATTCACGATGCTCACTCTTAAACCAACACTCTACGACCAGTTTGGTCTTTGTGTGGATTCATCAGGCACAAACAGTCTTAATTGGGGACCAAACCGGCAACCCTTCCCGTTACGAGCCGAAACCCTTACCAGCCGGCCCATCATTTCTATCGGCATCGCTTGTGACGAATGAATTTTTGTGTGTATTTGAGATATAACTCGTTTCACACCTTGTTAGTAAATTTGGACAAAGTTTGCCCCAGATCGCTACCTTGAATTGACTAGTGCCTCAAGTATTCGAAATGCTTATTATGCTTCCTGATGCTCACCATCAAACCGACACTTCATGGCCAGTTTCGTTCTTGTTTGAACTCACCACATGTAAACAGTCTCTATCTGATTCGTGAGGATGAGCATCAGGAAACACTGTAACACCATTTCGAGTCTTTGTGACCGTAGCCAGCGTAAACTGATAACCCAAGGTGGACTGTATCCATTCCAGCTAACGGGAGCTAAAGCTACTTTACGAAAAGCCCAACTGTTAACAACCATTCTGAAAAGATACAAAAGTTGGCCAAAGATTGTTTGTTTCTGTTTAGGCTTCTTCTAAGAGGTTTTTAATTCCTGTTGCAACCACATCAATTCGGTCAGTTATCCCACTTGTTCCACCCTCCGAACAACCTATCTTTTCATGTTAACTGCGCAATGATACTTACAAGACGTCATGCCCAAGACTCGTTAATCTACCAACTAATTCCTATAGTACGTCAACAGTGGATTTTGCAACGAGGCGCGGTGTTTGAAGTAGTCACATGTGTGTGCATTGCACCTAGACTGTTGCTTCAACGTTAGCCGTATAGGAGATTTGTGAAATTCTCCCTGATTGGAGAGGAGAGATCTAGTAATCTATTGAGGATCCTAAGTATCTTTTTGTTCAAGCAGAAGGGAGTGTTGCGCACGTATGAGGGGTGACTGACAGAAGTAGGAGAAGCACATCGAAAGCGTTGTTAAGAAATGTCACCAAATGTATTGGAATCCAGTTTATTTCCTGGACTACAGGGATCACTCACGATGATAACAAAAAGACTGTTTGGGCAGCAGTAGAGGAATAGTTCAAATTGGAACAAGTAATTCTTTCTTTTCCGTGAGCAGTTTTTCATGAATCCTAAAGTCCATCGAAAACATCCGGTTCTACTTCAGTCCTAAGAATTTCTACCTAGCCACAGTTTTTTTAAAGAAGCCCTAAAGGCGTTTGACACGGCGTACCCCTTAAATGTATGTACAATCAACAATAATCAAAAGTGTGACGGGACGATTTTGTGTGAAAATTAGAAAACCAAGTAACGGTACATACTACTGAAATCTGTGATCACTTTTAATGATAAAACTATTATTTTTAACAGCTAAGTTTTTTGGAGATTGGGTGTCTCGGTGTAAAAATAAACATTATTGAACAAATGAAGTCTCATCAAGTGTTCTGACAAATCACAAACAAGTTTCTTGAAATTGCCATTGCTGTGTGAATCAGAAGGCAGTTTCAGAACCAATCAAGCGGATGTAAGTACTTCGTTGAAAAAAGCAAAATATGAAATCACACCAGAAATTCAAAAGATGATAATCTTTTCTTCTGCTTCTCTCTCTGCCTGAAATCTAACAATCACTGAAAGGTAACTGGTATTATTGATCACGTGCACCACTAATCCTGATGGTGATCATCCATCTGCTGACTGTATTTCTTAAAAATGGCTAGTTCGGTTTGACTAATCGGAAGTAGTAAACTTCACAAACTCACCGTGGCAAGCAATACCGCATTTCGTTACTTGTTTACTAGTACAGAGCATTACTCGACGATGTATGGTTATGCACTTTTTCATTTTGGGATCGCAGACGTCAAGCGTGGCCCTGTATGTTTTCCATCTTATGAATAAAAGAACGGTGATTTCTTCTGTTTGTCACTATTTGTAAAAAGGGAAGATTTATCACCTTTGCATACATTAACTCGATTGTCAACTTCAGCCGTAGAAACGGGCAATGGATTGACCCAAAACCCATTGCTCAAAGTCACCCACCAAAGTGTACAGCCTGGTTTGACTTGATTTAGTTCAGATGAACGAAGTTGTCCAGTAGAATGTGTTTGTTGTCCATTTTTCAAAGGTTTTCTTTCTCACAGATCAATATTCATAATTCACTGAACCACTGTACGTTTTCTTTTAAAGATAAAGCCCATTTCGTGTTAGCTCATCTGCAAACGTCACATGGAACTGCGCTTGTTAAGGAGAAAAAGAATACTTTGATCCATATATTTCTTAATGCTCAGTAGGGTAGAATGCGTTGTTTTTTTACTCAGCTGCATTTATTGGTCGGAGGTAAACGACCTGTATTAAGAATTACCAATCATCTCGTTCAAAATCAAACTCTTAGCACACTGATCCGTGCTGTATAAGACTAGGTTATCGTTTGTAACAGTGGCTAAGACAAACAACTGGTCTATCCAGAGACAAGTTCTAGCTAGTTGTTCACGTGTTAGCGGGATGACACGAACTTCTTAATAGGATTGACGGTTGGTGCGGCCGGACCCATCAGAACACAAAGCATAACCAGTGGGGTAATTTACAACTGTCTTTTGTACGATTATTGCACCAAACTATCAGTCCGGTCCAAATATTTCTCTCACTGTATTTCAATATCTCCTGCATTAGATCATAGCAGGGACCACTGTTTGCAGTCTGCCGTTATTATTTTAAGTCCAAGTCCATAAATTCTTGGGTTCTAATCAAGTTTAGTTACTTGCTATCACAAATTCATGTATACCACAGATTTTGGGAACAATCGCTATTTTCACGTACATACGCCCATTCTCTGAGATGCTTTAATATTCAGCTGACTGTTTGACCAGATGTGATGTGAGAGCAGATTGACAAGTAAGAATCCACGTTTTTTTACAAATGTATAGAAACCGTACTTTCGATCTTCGCGTGTCGTTCAATCAGATTGTGCTACAAACTTCACACAGTACGTATGTACTCCCCGTTTAGTTTAGATACTACTGAACGCTAATTCTTGATGAGGATAGAAAACATTGCTAGAAAACGGTTATTGTGAGCTAAATTATGGTGGTCACGTCTAAGAATCGCTAGGTGATAGAGTAGTGGCTGCTTCAGAGAGCCAAAGTATCGCAAGAAAACCTACAGCGGAAAATAGTGCTATATCGAATATCCACAAAAAAAGAAAACATCTAAGGAAAGCGACTTTATTGGGGAGCAGTAAGTGTTAATATGTGCAGCGTTAGTAAATGTTGTGCAAGAATGTATACATTGAGACGCAGGTAAATCGTTTAGCTTTTCCGCTGGTGCACCTAAACTGTTCAGCTGTGTAGGCCTAGCGTATGGTGAGCAAATGTTAAGAGAGGGAACACCAGCGAGATATGTAATGAACGGGTTATACACATCCAACACCTGTCCGCTTGTTCAGCTCCCATTATGGTAACGTACACAACGGAAAACGTTCGGAACTCACAATAGAAAGAAAAAATACTTCTAATTGGTTAAGTGCAGACAAAAAAGTAACTTCTGTTTGTAGCTCAACTTCAGGGCACAAAACTTAGCATTTTCCTTCACATGAATGACCACAATATTTGTTTACAGTGTTAATACGCATCGGTGTCCCAACAGTTCTTGTGTTCACCCAAACAACGTTAATCAAGCGTCATACTTGCACCCAAGTTAACACAACGTGCCGACGCAAACAGTTTCGCTCTCATAGGATTACAGGTGATTTTATTACCCATAAATTGCTCACGTGACATCCACTCATTCATCCTTTTGTTACACATGTAAGGCTTATACGACTAGGTATTTTACCACTCGGATGATTGTATCCCACAGTGTATATCATGACAAACTGTACGGACAGAACTCTGCGATGTAACTGCAGGTAAACGTTTATTTTTTTAGCACGATTAGTTAGCAGTCTTTATCTTCATTTTGTTTATAGAACCACATCACTACTGGCGGTGCAACTGGTTGACCAACTTTTCGTTGATTTCTCGGTATTACAGACGAGAATTTTGCTTACGTGCATATAGAACTGACTTTGACGCTGGCCTTTTGCAATTTTTTTGACTGAACACGTCAGGATACAACTTAGTGAGTACAGTCTACAGGGCAGTGTTGAACACTTCATTTGAATGAATAATCTAGACATTCGTGACAAATTGCTACGGCCGATACCATTAAACGGTTGATGTTCTTCATTACCGTTGTGCCGAACTGTAGTCAATTTCCCATCCCGAGAAATCAACCAATTTGTCTATTACCTTCGAGAACAAACAATAAGATGTTCAGTTTCCATGCTTTTGCTTTTTGGTAAGTAGATCGGGTTAAAACATATAGTTTAATCAACCTGAGGCTAGCAGTTTCTTTCGTGATCGAAGTATGCTTTGCGCGAGTCTTGTACAAACGGTGAGTGGATGAAATATTCATCACCGTCTTTGAGGATGTCAGTTTAGTGTTTATGTATCAGGCACATCTAAACTTGATGATGTTCAGCAAGTGGTAGGAGAACTTTTTGTGCCTACGGATAAGTTTAGTCACCTGAAGGCCAGGCAGGACAATAGGATGACATAACTACAAGTTCAGGACCGTGCATGTACTTAGAAAGTCTCTGCTGGGTACAAGGCGTGATAAGGACTCTTTTCACAGATAATAGAAAGGAATCTACTGCCTGAAAATAGGTAAGCTGACCGGTAAGCATCCTGAGATATTATGAACACCATCACGAGATCTTGGGGTTGTAGCCACTGTAAACTGGCAATCCGAGCTGGTCTGTCTCTCCCGGTTAATGGGATATAGACAAGTTATAAAAAAAAATTGGTATATGAATTCTCTTGTCATGGAGCTGGCGGTTAAGCGGATAATAGCTTTTATTCGCAATATGGAGGGTTGCCATTTTGCTTTCCATTCAGGTTAGTTCCACGTGGGCAAAACTGTTTTTGGAGTGTCGGTTCGAGTGTGAAAATCCTGAAGCACTTTGAGGATACTTTTCAAGCCAACTGATAGAAGTGTATATTCATCAGAAATCATATCAGTACCGTTTTGCTTCATGTTTTGATAATCACGGTGCAAAGGAGAGCAAACTAATTGGACCTGAAGTTTCTAAATGACTGTTAGTCAATGACAATCGTGAAGCGTTTCACAGTAGTTCTATTAAAGACTTACAAGACCATCCACTGTAAGCTGCAAACAAGTATTGTCTGTCTCTTCCAGTGTCAGTACTCAGTCTTCCACCAGCACATTTCACTATTTGTGCAGATAGGCAGATAGTTATACAGTTGGCTTTATGAGAACAACAAACTGACAACTAGTTGATCGTATAGAAGAATTTTTCCCAAGTCGACTGGAACTTTAAACCAAAAGGTAAAACTTTCCTACTAATAACAATTCTTGACACGTAATTTTATTTACAGCGACGCATCCAATCTTAAATGGACTCCGAGTCAAGCGTTGTGAAGTATTTCCTGAGGTGGTTCCTAACATATGGAATCAAGCCATGCATTTAAAAGAGGCCAGTGTGTCAGAAGTCGCAATCCTTCCTGTTCGTTCATAAACAATTTGTTCTTATGGTATGGATTCCTCCATAATTCACACACATAGGAAATCATGTTCTGCCGACCACCCACCCCCCGACCTTTAGTTTGTCTCTCTTCCAAATTGTGTTAATGATCAAGTTTCGTAAGTTCTGTACCGTTCATTAATTTGTGAACTATATAAAGAGAAAGTGTGTTCCAAGATTGGTCCGTTTTTCAGACACTAATCAATCACATAACGTTTCACGCAAGCATAGAAAAAAATCGTGCAAAAATGCAAAATATTTCGAACAAAGATAAACAACAAGATTAGTGCAGTGTCAGCATCACAGTTAGTTGCTTTTTTACACGCAATTGCGACTGACATTTGCAAGGTAACAAGGCAGGGACATTTGTTGTTGTGACGTTTAAGCCACATACTGGCAATGAATCCATCTTATAGAATACTTGTTCTCTGTAAGTTTCTGAATTGTCTAAATTTAGTTTTGTTTTCATTTGCAGGCGGAATAAACGAAACGTCATACTGACGGCCACGTTCCACAATTGATTTTTCTTCTTGTTAGGTTGACCTGCGTTGATGACCCAATTATTTTACAATAAAACCTGGCTATACTCTTAACCAATGAAAAAGACTGAGGACTGATACATGTTAGTCATGCCTGGGTAAATTTCTATTTATACAAAAGCTTAAATTCGTGTTTTCAGGTCAACATGAGCAATAAAGACTGAACACCAAAACTCACGGAAAGTTAAAATGCTTGGGGCCATAGTCACTGGTTCTACCACAGTGAGGATAATCTTGCAAGCGACTCTTTTGGAACATGCAGTACAGGTTCGAACTCTCGCTTTACAATAGTTTTGACAAGGAGTAAAGGAGAGTTTTGCCATGTGATATGGTATACAGTACATGAAAATCAGTTGTCCGCTCCCATCTGTTGTACCTCTTCATAACGATACGGTGAAGTTTACCCTAACACAAATCACCATATAACCGTCCTCTGTAAGCAAACTGTTGACCGTAAAAGATTGTTTAATGCAATCTACTTATTTCTGTGAAAGAGTTCTCAATGAGAATCAATTGCGGAGTGCATTGATTTCATCGTAAAACGAAAGGACTGACAGCCCAATTAACAAGTTGGTGGTGATAACCACACCGAGAAACTTTTCAGAGTGAAGCAGTTGTCAAAACTTACACCGATCATCCTGCGTTGGAAATCCACTTGGTGGTTCGATGACGGTACACAGAATCTCCGATGGGAACCGCCTAATCACGTATACTTCGAGCAAAATGTCCCACGACAGTTAGAGATGAGTATCCATTAAAGTGAAATGTGATAACTTACAATCCACAATGCTTTTATTCATGATAACCAACCAACTTAAAACGGAGTAATGACATTTACAATCAGCACACAAACGGTTGGACAAACGGTGTGACAAAATCTCCTCAAACCATAGGTTCTAGAACCACTCACAGACAATCACAAAACTCACAATCGGATAGAATTTTCGGCCGGAACATCACGGAATGTAGAATTACAGTCTTGTTTCTCTTTCATTTTAGAACACGTTAACGGTGTTAGATTATGCACGACTAATTTCAGATACCTGGATGCATCATCGCGTTCGTCGGTGAATAATACTCAGGTTATCTCACCATCTCGTAGGGGGGCACAGTGGTTGTCTTGTTAACTCTAATTAATGACCCCACGATCAGAACTCTCCAGCCGTATTGGACTGATAAATTTCAGTGAATCAACATACTACATAGATTGGACATCACTCAAAATTAGTCACACCTGTCGCATGCCCATAAATATTTCAGTCAGCCACTTTTGAAAGGAAGCTCTTCAGTTGCGCATATCCTTACCACAGTCGAGACTAGAATTCCGGCCATGGTTTCATGAGATAACCCTGTTGACCACTGCGCCATTGACCTCATATTGGGCGAGACAGAATCATCATATGCGGACTCTCAGCCACAGTGGCAATGGCGAGGACATGCACTACTGACGACCTCTGACAAGAGCAAAACTCGAGTCTAGTGCTTCTTTTTGAAAGGGGCCGACTGGAAAATCTATGGAAATCCGCCAAATGCCATTAATTTGTGGATCTTTTTATAGTGAGCCAAAATCTCCTACTACTCACCAGTACTATACATACAGAGGATGTTAGTGGGTCACCACATATTTGCAGGAAATAAAAACAGGTGGCTGAATTTGCAGTTTTTCTATGAAACCGCCACTTTTTAATAAGTAAAACACTGCGCTTCCTGGGTGTCCCGCTTGCCAATATATATAGGGGGAGAGATTGTTAAGATATGATTTAGTTTGGAAATGTAAACTGCACATTTTTGTTTGTCCATACAGTAACAAAATGTTGGATTGATATCAGTACAAGAAATGTTTATCTGGTTAAAGCTTTCGGCTGACGGAGGAGGAACTACTCAGAGGACAATATGAGGTTCATAAGTACAACCTTGGGAGCTAAACCCATAGATATTGACATGATGCGTAGTCAGACAATGAGCAGACAATGCTGGTTACACATTGGTGACGTTTTAGTCATCGATTGCCTACAGATTAACACTATTCATTTGATCAGCCCAGGTCAACTGGTAGAGGTAACAGTAGACCGAAACCGAAAACCTCCAGACACCTCTGGTGCAGATTGACTTTTGTACAATTAGTATATCGGTCGCTGAGTTCACGTTAAAGTAAATCACCCTGTAAACTGCTTTGTTTCGTACATAACTGTTTGTATACCGGTTAAAGAGTGGATACTGACGTTTGGCAATTCACAAGCCGACCATCAGCAAAACTGGGAATGTTGAGTATCTTGCATTAGCAAGACCGAGTGCCGGTTACAAACTATGGTTGGTGAGCACAGGCCCAGCTCAATCAAATAGCCGGTTACGCAAAACGAAATACGTGTTATCAATTGCTGTCACTACCAGATGGATCTACGAACAGCCTACCTCAGTTATCGCGCGGCGCTGTCAACCCGAAACGGACAACAGGATCAAGAACATTTGGATGACGAGGACAAACTCATCCTCTTTAATATAAACAGGCGGTTGCCATCAAAAAACATAGGCCTATCCTCTGTATTCAAACAAACCGTTTCTTGACCTGTTAATGTTTTGTCGGTTGGAGGGTTTGTCTACCGAAAGGCGGTTACCTATCTGTTTTGATCTGTTTTTATGATTTACATTTGCAATGGTAACACTAATTATCCGCAGTAAGTACTTACAGAAATCCGACGGAGTATGTTAAGACAATAATCATGCAAAACATCTCTTTGAATCTACTCGTTGTATATACTAACAATCAGAACCATGTTGCACAACGAGTACGTTTGGCTAAAAAGCATTCAATTCGTGCCACTTCTGGATTTATTTTATAGAAGTTAACTGTACGAATGACTTCGGTCTAATAGGAGGTGTTGTTTTCATTATGGGGAAAACCAATAGTGGTTGTTCTCAATTGGAACAAGTGCTAAATTCTGTTCGTTGTACTTGTGGAATGATCGTATTGACCAAAACCACGATTATTATTTCACATCTTTATCGTTTAGGCGAATTCGTTTGTATTAATTATCAGCTGCTTTTCAATCATCCATTTTTCTTCCGGTCTTGCATATAACGATATGGTCACTCCAAGCACTTTTTCGTCATAGTCTGGCCTCGTATTATTATGTTTGTGATAATTTTGTGATTATGTTCGTGATAATGTCTGTGATTGATTGGGTTACTGTGCCTATTGGGACGTGATGTGTCGTGTCAACGTGCCAGACGGTGACATGGGTTAGATGAACAGAATCCAGTTCTATTCGACTGAAAAGAACGAGTAACTTACTCATCCAAGACGAAGTTACTTGTGTCCAATTGTTTAGTCATTCACCTGATATTTTGTTTTTTTACCCACGTATAAAAGTCGACTAAAATGTAAGCATAATTGGGTGACCAGTGTCGTGTAACTTTGGAAATGTAGAACATTTGACCTTAAGTTGGAATATGGTTCAATAGACAGAAATACCACGTACCGCTTGGAAATCTGACGAAAAAGTTTGGGAAAAAACACTGATTGGAAAGCTCGCTGTTTTTACGTTTTTAACAGTAGTATTAATACGCGTAACATGGGCACAGACTTTGTGACCGAATGTAGAGAAAGGATCTCTAATAACAAATCGAACAATTCGTCGCTCAACTTCTCAATCACGACTCGGAACCCAAATTGCTTGTGAAATCCAGGGAGACAGTCGCTACATTTGTCAGTTTCTATAGCGCGATTCATTACTCAAATCTAGCCGGGTTGTCTCAGGTTGACTAATTATATCAAGAATTATGACGATTTGTAGTACGCTCAAACGACATTCATGTCTTGATGTTTCTAAGCATGATCAGAATTACCGGCAGTTTGGGACTAGAGAACAAGAAACGCACGTGTTTAAATGTAACAACGCTGAATTTTTCCGAGGGCTAACAGAAGAAATGACTCGCTAATTGAATGTCACTGACCACGTGATCAAACGACTTTCGTTTAAATATTCTTTCCTATCCATTCGACATCGGAAACGATTAGATTTGACATTTGTGTATATAAACATCACTGTAGTGGTTGCGTTCCGAGAAATTCTCTTGCCAGAGGCGTCCGTTCGGTTTTTGAGTTTCCAACCATTAACGCACTGTCAGAGTTAATTTTTCCTAAATAAAATATTCTCAGGTTGGTTTGGTCTATGCCGTAGACGTGCGTTTGGACAGCACACTTCCAAGTTCGACCACATTTCTGATATCAAGTCTGACTGAGTGATATTCCCCCGTTTCCCTCTCCGAATTGCGTAATATTATAAACTAACTTCGAAACAGAATTCCTCCGTGATTGTAGGTTTACATTCAGAGCATGAATATAGCTGCCGGCATTACCTATTATCGAAACTGATCATGCAGTGAGTTTAGAACTCGACTCGATCTTGGGTACTGAGGGACAGAACTAACAGAATGCTCACAAACTTAGTTCACACACATCCGACAGCCTGCAAAGCTTCGAGGTTGCAATTTGATCTACTCCGGTAGTTGCTCATTGCAGCAATAGACTCTCGGCAGTATATTTTCAAATCGTAACGGAATAAATTTTTAGTTTAGTATTCTTACCTAGTACGTATATTTTTTCCCAAAAAATGATGCATGCCAAATATAATTTCCCGTGGTTTTCACGAGTATCTGTTTCTCTTTTCCAACTTGTGTGATATGCAAAAGATTAGTCTCAGTTATTAGTAGACTATACAATCGAAAACAGAATACTTGAGGCCGCTGTGGTTGGTCTACCAACTTTAAACATTGTCAGCTAGCAGCTTTGGACTATTTCAAACTAAAACCGTATAAACTTTCTCGACAGCTTTGAGAGTCGGTTTTCTTCCATACATAAATAGGTTAAGAACCTTAATGAAAGGAATATTGTGTCGAGTTTTAGTAAAATAATAGAAATCGGATCCCCAAATGATAAACGAAAATTTGCTTATTTCAAGGGATCTAACAGCATCGCACACTAGATGATGTTTAAGTGGCCCATTACACGTAAATCATTCTCGTACAGCGTATCAGCACGGAGGTGAACGACAAGGATGCGTTGTGGAAAATATTCGAAGAAGAGTACCTGAGACTCCGTGAATATCTGGAAGACAAGCGAATTCCAACGGGCAATCTGCACAGGCTTTTCCATCAGACTGCATCAAATGGGAAGAAGCATGGGGGAATAGAATTGTCGTCAGACTGCCTGTACGGAAATGTCGTGTACAAATGCGGACACTGTACACGTCGGACTGTAGCTGCCAAATGGTAAGATTTTTATAGTTCGTATGATATTATGTTTTAAACTTGTTGACTATAGTTGCTAGGCACCCTGGGTAGTTCACTATCATTGGGGAGCACTCACACGACTTTCAAGTTCGACAACAATGCACATATCCCGGAGATAGAAGTCTGACTGCCGCTGATGAGCAGGATGTCATGCAGGTTATGAGAAAGTTCAATACTATGTGTGTATTGAAGTTACACGCTAAAAGTAAGTCCGAAATTAAGATACATTCTGAAGATTTACGCAACTTACGATAAAAACAAAGTGAGCTAGGCTCCTGTAATGTACTTATTAACCTGCGTGATCTACTGAAGGTGGAAGGACAGTACTGTCTTCTATTGAGGGGAAAACTTTTGGAGTTTGCGTTTTTCATCCACAAAGGTTCCTTTCAGCTTTGTTCTAAATCTAGCGACGTCATTTCAATTGACATTCATCGGTTAGGTAATGTTGGCTTTATATTGTGGCATGACATTTTGATGGACGTAACTGGTGTCACAGTTACTTTTTCCAACAAATGATACTTAACGAAACGACAGCAATTCAAATAAAAGTTTCAAAACTTATTTTGAAAATGTTGACATGCACGTCAGCCGTTCGAACTTTTATTGTTGATCGTTCAGCTGCATAATGATGAGGTTTACCACAGTGTTTTGCCGCTCTCATTTAAAGAATGATGTCTGCTGACGCTTTCGTAATCTGGTAGATTTGGACACTTTCCAAAGAAACTGCACTTATCAATGGACGTGTAATATGATCTACACAAGAAACCTACTAAAGTCTAACTGGTAACTACAGGCTATAAAGTCTGTTAGTTTGGAAGCTTTTCATACCCCCGTAAAACTTGGCTGGTGTGTAAATCCGGCAGGGCTTCACATTTTTTGAAAGGGACCGTCCTCTCAGGTAACTACACAACCAACCGGGTTGAGGACAGTAGTAGGCATATTAAAGATGCTGTGTCCGAACTTTTGACAGGAAATACTTGGTACCTAACTCGAGTATCCCCCCTGTAGCGTTTTTCCCCTAACGCTGATAATGATCATAAATCACCAACCCCATCAACCGCCAAGGCGGCGTGTGTCAGATGAACTGAGTTGTATGCCTGTTGCTCCAAAAAGGTTTACATCAGTTGTTTCTACAAGACGCCGGGAGTCTACACTTGGAAACCGCGTGACTGGCGACATTGTGCCACAGAATTATGTTATGGGAGATCCTTTAGGAACAGCACGTACTAGGTGAGTTACTAAAGTTGATCCAATGCAATTCAGAACGAAGGTGAAAGAGCATATTCGAAAACAGATTACTTTGGAAACTGTAAACAACGATGTTTTCCAGATTTGTTACTTAAGGGAAAACCCCGTGGACCTAAACGAGAACAAGGCAAACTGGACCAAGCACTGTCAACATTATCAGTGCTCGAGCTGACGCCGTCATTTATGTGCCAGCCCCTAACGATCTGGTATCAACTTCACCTGCGTGGACTGCGAGACGACTGAGTAAGCCATGTGAAGTTTACAATCTCGCGCTTCTCAAAAACATTGCAACCATTTAGCCGTCCTTTTCAAGACCAACAAGATTGACACCACGGCCCTCTCCAGGGCCTTTTACAACTTGATTTCCCACATGAACAATGCGCATTTTTGTTAACCTGTGTATTTTTTTCAATGAAGCACACTAAGTATTATTTCGGGGGCAGCCTAATAGGTGCATAGGCGACTGAGCATGTCGTATTCCGTGAATGGACGATGAGATTCATTGAGTCTTATTTCAGTCCGTCGGAATAGATACCCTTCCGTTTTATAGCTTGCGATACAACTTAGAAAGGTCTATTTGGAACAGCGACCCAGACAACAGATATAAATATTAGGTTTATGTGGTGTATATTTAAACCCTTCAAACGTGCATTGCCACATGCATAAATTCGTGAGAACAGAGATGTGAAAGTTATATACATACATATATATATATACTTCTACGCTTGTATACACATACGGTGATATGAATACACGTATATAATATGCATACACAGATGATTATATATGCGTGAATGTGTGCATAAATATACATGTATGAATATGTGCATACATACTGTACATACACAAATACATGAAACAAATATATATGTATATGAATATTTATGCACAAACTTATATACACTTATATTATATATGTTTTATATATAGGAGCATATGTTTTTTATATACTATACACATGTTTATATTACCATATGCGTACACAGACGTAGAAATATGAGAGCATACTTTCTTGCTTGCACTCTATGTTTTAATTTGTATGCTAGCATAGCAATGAACATGGGTGTATATGCTTAGGTTGTGCTTTCATGTCTTGTTCATTCCCTTTCGTTTGTCATTAGCACTATTATCTACAGAGTGACTTAATTCTTCCCTAATCAATGAAAAAATTCGGCTTTAACATCACTGAGCGTACCAGTAACCGTCCAAGTTAAGTTTTCCCGGGTATAACAGGAAACCGGCTCCCAACAGCTTTGGAACTTTGGCAGCGCCCTATTGATTTACCCGCGTCGAACATACCAATAAATGGTATTCCTGGTTTATTTAAAACCGACGAGATAAGCGGTGGCTCATGCAATCTATCGCAGTCATGGTAGCAAATGGTGGACCACGGGTTAACAGTGGGCCACAACTGGCTGAATATCTTTAATCATAAGCTGAATAGCATTGATGAGAAGCCTGTAAGTGTGAAAATGGGGAGAAGTACCTCTAGTAAGTACAACAATTATGGTGGAAAGGGTTGTAGGAAATGAAAGAACTGAGGAAGACCATCAGCAAATGTTTGTCATGTACCAGATAGAGGAGCTTTTTTAGTGAAATACTTTTGTCAGTATGCCTTCTCCAGTTAACCAGCAAAAGCTTCCGTGATACCGTATTGTTGATTTGATGATGCTGTCCAATTCTTGTACGTCGTAGGAAGTAGATAAGTAGTGGATAATCATGAAACGAATGTTGGAAAAACGTTAACAAGAAAGTGACTTAACAAAAATTACCAATTGAGGAACTTGCTGACACTGAAGGTCTTGAGTTGAAGCAGACAGAAATAATAAATACATTTTTTAAGACTAATCATTTCAGGATAGCAAAAGGTCGAGCTTAAGGGATCAAACTAAGAACACTGGAAAAACATGAGCAAATTGAACACTTTAGAGGGTAACACGGCTTATTCTGGCATCCAGTCATTGTTTATAAATGTGCTTTACCAAGAAACAATAGGATATTTATAAAAGTTTGAAGCGGGCGCGGAGTGAATTTAGGATTAACTCTGACTTTGATAGTATGATACTCCATTCTTTCTCTGGTTCAGTCAGGATTTCTTCCGGCTCTACTGCAATAATATTATTTCTAGCCAGGAATGTAAGGTTAATTTGTGCCGGGTGAGCGAAACAAATCAGTTAGGAAACTCAGCATTCCAATGGCAGAATTTGTTCAGGATCCTTCTCCAACGGAATATAACCTTGTTACTAAGTATACCATACATTCCATCGATATTCCAAATGCAAAATTGACAACGGTGCTCTAGGTCTGTACCGTTAAACAGATGGAGCTAGAGTTCTACAGATATTCTGAAGCTGCATTTTCCGAAGTATTTTTGTGATACAATACTTGTGTGCCGCCAGCCTGATGCAAACTATCACGTTATGATCGACGTTGTGATGTCACCTATGGTCTAGTGGTTGTTTTTAAACTATCTGCATGAAGCATTTATTTGAACTGACCAACCAGTTCTCTAACTGCCGCTGACATCATCAGGTCACAGATGGTGTAAACGGTTTGCTAAATTCTCATCATCTCATTATTTTTCAGAGAACAGAGAGATAATATGCATTCAATCCAGTGTCTCCAAATATTCGAATATCTATAATGCTGTAATCAGTCTTCACTGCAGTTCAACGGTGACCTCTGAACAGTCATCGGATCTGAGCATCGATCAAGTTTACTTGAACGGTAAAACGTTTAACAACCGAGTAGATCATCAAATGTACTGCTTGAATGAGCTACCCAGGACATTGATCGTCAGCTACATTATACTCCACTCGTAACACTGCCTTTGTCAATGTGGGCGCACGTGTACATGCACTACATACATCTGTGTCTGCCGAGCTTGGATTCCCGCATACGCAATAACTTAACCCATAATTGATAGGCGCGAGTTCTTCGAATTTCCTAGCATAAAAAGTACAACCATATGAACTTGTTGATCAGACAGTTGTCCTGGACAGATTTGTTTCCCAGATCAATTTATGCCAAGATAGACAAATTTATTTTGCAGGTTGTAAGAGAATACTTGTGGCCAGGCTGAGATCGTCTGTTCATACTGCACACAATACGCATAGTTACAGACGCCTGTACCGTATAATCCACTCCCAATTCCCGTATAAGCAAGAGTTAACCAGGGCGATACTCCAGTTACATCCTGCTTATGCAACGGAAACTCTTACTCAAAAATCGCCAGAGGTTTTCTAAATATGCCAAACTCAGAAATCAGTGTCAGTCATTGCGGTGTTTGTAATGTTGTCCCTCATTCTCGTAAGGTGAATAGTACTCGTTGGTTCTCCAGTGTAGTAGTCAGATCCGTGTGCCGATCTAACCACTTTCCTTTCACCAAGGCATGTCATTTAAATGACATGTTTCGGAGCGTCCGATTAGAATGATCCACGGTGTCTGCCAGTCTGCTTGCCCATAAAGAAATGTTAACCTTGAAATCGGTGTAAACACGTGTGCTTGCTCTCGTACAGTTTTTGGTCACACGCAACCACTTGCTCAGAAAAACACGAAGTTCAGCTTAGGTAAAATATAGCTGTGTGGTTTAACCTTTATTGTCGGAAGGCAAAAGGCTGAGGGAATGAAATAGTATGTACTCAAAATGTAGTTGTGAGCGTAAAGAGTGATGAGATGGTTACGTGGATAATGAATTACAACCGTTTCGAAGGGAGTCACGAACTCAGCAGTGGGGAAGACTCTCACAGGCTCTCTCGGGCTAGATTGCGTTCTAACCAGAATAAACTACATGACATCAAACAGTACCACTCTTGATAATAGTGATCACGGAGTAATCCTACTTGAAGCAATATGTGAGATGAAAATAATGCAACTTGTCATAAATTTTGTAAATAATTGTCAAAATAGATTGAACATCCCCTTCCTTAAGCTTACCGGCACATTATATATATATATATGTATACATATATATTTATCTATATAGCTACGGGTAATGTGCATTAGCTGCATAAAGTAGCATGCTTACCACAACCGAAGAAAAGTGGTGAATTATTCAATATAACAAAGAAAACGATGTGAGGGGAAAAGAATGAGGCACTAAATTGGGACGAACAGAAATGCGAAACACGATCATTATTGGAATTCATTCTTCGCAAACACCCACAAAATTGATTGGAAACGTCCTGCAACATTGTGGTTTGTTGTGGTCATTGCCGCGTTTGTACACGCAATGTGTTGTACTCTTCCACGGGAATTCCAATTGCTGTTTATTCCCTTCACACATTTATGCTTATTCCGTAATCCGTCACTATGTAGACTGTTGTCAGGATCGACGGTAGCTCGAGTAGTAATGTGGTGAAATATATTCAATTCAGCGCTCAACTAAACCCTGACTCAATAGAACATATAACACGGAGTCAATCCAAAAATCACGTTAAAATGCCGCACCAGCGCAGGACGAACAGCTTCACCATTAAACCTTCCGTCATTCATCAAGTTCTTTGTTCTGTATTCCATCAATCCGCTTACAGTTTGTGACTTCGCATGTTCCGTTCAGATCACCTAATAACAGGCTGCGATTTTTTAATATTCGTATACATTTATAAATGCGGCCTCTTGTCTTATGAGTAACAGCCTCTTACTGCAACCAGTCCGGTATCTTCCCTTTATTACTTGCGTGAGAGTCTTTAATTCGAATACGATTTCCAGGGCTTTATGAATTCCCTAATTCCGAGTAATACAAGTACTCACAGGTATGGAGGACAGCTGAAAAGGACTGTAGTTATTCTTCGCTGTGTCAGATGTTGATTACCCTTCGGACTCCAGCCTAAAATTTTCCAACTGAATTGAGCGTCAGTGTCAATACCCTTAACCTTGGAAACTCGGTCGTACACTGGCCATCAGACAGTGCCACCCATCCTTTAATCACTTGCAA
Organism: Paragonimus heterotremus; assembly: GCA_013368495.1. NCBI lineage: Eukaryota > Metazoa > Platyhelminthes > Trematoda > Plagiorchiida > Troglotrematidae > Paragonimus > Paragonimus heterotremus. The sequence continues at coordinate 75,156 of LUCH01000904.1, read as the reverse complement.
ACAAAGTGCTCTATTGCAAGCGATGAGGCAACACTCGCAAGACCTGACCGAGTCAACGAAGACTGCGAGGTGTGTTTATTGTGGCTGGTGGTTAGTAGTCTACCTATCCCGGAGGCATGCCGAAAAGTTTCATCGCTTCTGACACGGTGTTCCGACCATCCATCACCAATAATTCAGAGACAGTGATGATCAAAGACATACACTCCGTTAACATTTCTCAAATGGGGTGATCCATCCAAATCTCTCCGTCACAAGCGATGCTTATAGCACTGGTGGTCAAGTGGATAAGAACATAGCTTCATAACGCGAAGAGGGATCGGTTTGATCCCTCGTTTAGACTGGTGAGTCCAAACACGGACTAGATCCGTGGTGGAGTGCCCATCTTGAGAGTCAGCATCATGAAGTAGTACAAAAATCTTCTTTTCCATCATACGAAGACGGTTAAAAAAATTTGTTTCGAGGACATATTGAACCAACAGTCATAGCTAATCGTTCACATGTACAAGGAAGTGGTTATCCTGATATCTTTACAACTGACCTCGGTTGTTACGATGTGAGGAAGACCAAGTTTATTTGCCTTATATATCTCGATGGGAAGGGTCAAAGATATTGTGATTCACTTTCAAAAAAAACACCACTAACTAAGCTAATTTACTGCACTTTTTCCTGTTGATTTTAAGTTCAAAATGGTAAACCACACGTTTTCCACCAACCTTGCCGTAGTTACTCATCTTACTACCTTAACGTCTGCCAGAAACACTCACAATGCACAACTCAACATGTCGTGGGATTGTTTCATTTAAGTCCATAACCACAAAAGTCGTTACGCCTTTTGGTGCACGATTCAGTTTTTGACCCAGCTGTCTTTTCTGTATGAACCTGAGTTCTGGCCAAAAACCTCAAAATGTTCAGACACTTTCCAGTCATCTTGGAAAGTCCCAAGAATGTACAACGGTTCTGCCTTGCTAAGGTGTTCGCTTGGTAGACTACGTCTTACAAAGAACAAAAAACATTTACTACTGTCATATGAGCCAACTCACGAATTCAGTTCCACTATGGTCGATGGTTTAATCTACACTGACGATCTCATCCTTCTTGCAGAAATCCGGTGCAGCTCCCTGATAGGTTTACAGTTGTATCCCGTTTCTTAAAATTGACCGGAATGATAAAGAACATTTGCAGGACACATTGCATGTACAGAGAGAATGATCACAAACTTAAACTATGGTACTAGCAAAAAAGCCACCCAATTCAGTGTTGACAAAAATCGCTCACAGGACGATCTCGTTCACCTGGAGGTTTAAAACTACCGTTGCAACTTTGCCACTTATCCGTCAGTGATATTCAGACTCACTGAACCCCAAGTAACACGTCCGTCCACTGAACAGGTATTCGATCCAATGACCCAATCGCTTATTGGCGCAGAGTAGTACGGACACTGCCATTCATTAAATCACTCGACTGGGACATTGATGTGCAGAAACCGCGCTAGTTAGTCATACATACACCCTAATTTACGACGATTGCGAGCACAGTTTTTATTTCGCATGGATTTCAATATCGCACTTCACTCAGCAACCACGGGCTTGGAATTTGTTCAAGGATGGTTCACTTGGTGGTCTGAAACGAGATGTCAACACCTCATTATGCATTCTGTGCGATGCACGGAAGAATATGGCAGTGAAGCGTATGGACAAGCCGTACTAATAAACACTAGCCGTTTATGAATTTCAAAAGGTAGCTTACTTTCTATTCTTTTGCCTCTGGTTACTGGATCTGGCGATCAACTTGCAAACAGTTGGTCCCAGTGACCGCCAGTGGGATGGTGGAAGGCTGTTTCTATCTAACTGGGTCTAATCGACATCACGCAAGAGGGAGAGTCTAATCCACTACCCACAAACAGACGTCAGATTTTAATCGAGACACAAAGTAGAAACAGTCGTCCATCACTTTGCTTGTGACCTCTAGGACCAACTATATGTATGGACCTGTCTCAACTTCTTCCGAAGTCGTAGTGGAAGCTTGCTTGTTTGCAATAAATCCACATGCGGCTGAGCGACTTCAATTTGTGAGGAAAGGGAGCAGAATAGCTAAAGGAAGGTAGTTGCCCTCTCTGGGTTCTTTTCTCTGATGGGACAACTACAATACAATCTTCCGAAGTCCACGGTTTAGAGGTAACGAATTAGTTACTGTTTGATCGTGAAAACTACGGTCAATCGGGCAACTACAATCCACTCTCACAATCTTGCTGGCTGTACTATATGTTTTGGGCTGATCAATTCTTTGGGAAAAAGCTGGAGAAAAATTACGTGTAACTTGTGAAGAGCTAGGATTATCCTGACAACTCTGGTTCATCAGGGACAAATTACACACTCACATTCTAACCATTAGTTCGATCCTGCCAACTTTCGATAGTCCAATGGTTTATATCTCTAACGGACTTGTGAACAAGTATTACATAAGACTGCAAACGGCTTCTTAGGTGAGACTACTGGTTGATTTCCAAATTGCTCGCTAATGTCATCACACAGCTTTGCCCAATAATTAGTCATGCATGCAATTCCTCATTGAGCGTGAAAGTTTGTTTCCACGTAGTGAAGCCAGTGCATCCTGAATCTTGTGTTGGATTTCGTGCAAACTGAACTCGGAAATGAACGATAAACGTACTACTTTTTCTTCCACATTTTCAGCTGGTTACCCAGGTAAGGTTGCAACAGTTACGAGTTTATGAGATACCGGTTTTATGTGCGGGGAAAATATCACTCAATCCGCGGATGAATCGGATGCTCTGTATGTGTGCATGTCATTTTATATGTATGCTTGTTTGTATGTGTGCTCACAAGCTTCATTTGTGGTAACCATGGCAAGTTTGCCACGATCCATGTGATCCTGGCTCATCAGCGCGCAATCGTCATCAGCGTCCACCAATTTATCCTCAAGCTCTTCTCATGCAACTAACAACCAGGGACAACCGGTCGATTTCCAAAAATGATCCTGACCATCCATCATACTGAAACCTGGGTGAAGTTGATTTTCGAGAATTCGGCCAGCAGTGTGAGCGTGTCAAACAAAATTGACCAGAATTCCCAAGAACATCGAAGGACTGCTGAATGGATTTTGCCATGGAAGAAGCGCTCATACCAGTTTTAAAAACTAGACGGTCCTCCTAATTTCGTAACTTCAGAAAAGTGATATCTCTTTTGTGTTTCGATCGCCTATTGAAAACCTAATAACTAATTACATCATACTGACCAAACCTTATATGCAACTGTCATGTCATGGGTTTAGGACCGGCTAACAGAGAAGCTGTAGAATGCAGCTGTGTGTGAGTTGACAAGCTAGTTCATCTGCTGCAGAGTGCATCCGGTTAAACGTGGGCATTTTAGTACTCATGGCTAGAATTGCTCAAGAACATTTAAATGTTTTCAGACAGTATTGCTTATCAAAACACTGGCCCAAGTAACGGTATGGACCGGTCTACAGCAATGGCACACTTAACTCGCCTGGACGATTGATATCGCATGATTCAATATGTGGAAACGTTGGGACTCGGTGTGCCTCAAATGGACGTTATCCTAGTACCTAAGCAGTCTCTCCAGGACCAATTCTCAAGTAGACTGTTTGGACGTGCTCATCAAAACCACAAAGAACTCATAATTTAAGAGGAGGATATATTTTTTATTGCGGTTTGATGAAAGCCTTAAGTTTGGAATGTCCATATTGTTACTGGGACGAATTTCGTCGACCAGACAGTCAGTAATGGTGAAATCAACAAAGTTTATGTACCGATATCGCGAAGCCAGTTCCATTTGATGGTTTGTCACACAAGAAAGAATACATTAAGCATCTGTGACCTGATGTTAATGCAAGACACATAAAATAATCCAATTTGGTATCGGAGTAAATGAGAACAGATGAAATTTGAGATGAAACAGCATCAGTGGACAGAAGGTGACTGGTTGTTCCACTCCTTTCGAAGGCAGGTGAAAAATGAAACATAAATTTTTCCTTTCAAGGTGTAAAAATCGCCGCTGAAGCCTGTTTTGCTTGTCAAATAAAGATCTTCATAAACGACCTGTACTAAATTGCAGTGATTGCTGTGAAAGCATGAGACAACACACCTGTATTACAGGACCGACGCTGCGCGATTTCATACACCGGTTTCCCAATTTTAATTTTGCTGTTCGAGTAGATTTTAAGCACACAGTAACCGTTTTCTGCCAGTGATGGATTGTTTTGATCGGTCTCCGTTTTTAGTCTGGCGAAGACTCCCCAAACGGCTTAGAGTTTAGCCTGTATTGCATACACTCTGGTCGCCTGTGTTGCTATAACGTTCAGCCAGTTGTCACAATCACTATAAGAGCCAGACAATCGCATCAAGTGAGGGGTACATTGACTCAGGTGTGTCAGCATCCCACACAATGTGTAATGCTCAGTCAACATGCTTCAGTCAATTAGTTCACGGTGTGACCAGAACACTGCGTGTAAGCAATGTTTTCATAACAGTACTTGCTAGAAATGATAACAAATGGTATGGAAAGTTGATCATGGTTGAAGACCCATGATTACTAGTCAAAAGGATAACAAAACGCTTAACTGTGACCAGAAATCTGCAATGTGATGCGACAGTTTGGCGCACATCTAGAAAGAAGATAAGTGAGGAGCTTTTCGTCCACTGCTTTTTACATACTTCTGCCATGAGGATATAATGAAAGTACATTTGGTGCGCGGAGAAACATGTGGACGAACGAAAATATATGGCTCATATCGTTTTTACGCATTGTTTTCCTCGGTGCTGCTCGACTAAACATATAATTCTCTCTATATTTACACACTCATTTATACATCCGCTTTATCTGTAATAATAGAAGCCCTCCACCTCCTCGCCTGCTTACCTGAGTCCTGATCTCTTGAATATTCCTACACAACATGAGTTTGTACTGATCTAGTTAATTGCCGTCGAGGCTGCCTCAGTGTAATCAAGGTCACATTTACTAGACGGTTAAATTAAGTGAATTCTTTCATCAGATTTTAACTTATTGAACACTACCATGCGGTGGACTTACTGACACTCAGCAGTCAAACTAGGAAACCCCCGTTGATAAATGGGCAGTCAAATCGCCCATTTATCGTGATAGAGCTTGATGGCGTCCAGTAAGTACTGTTAATCTGAATATAATTGATGCACGGACATGGGTCAGAGCTGTCCCGTTTGTAACGAAATTCAAACACAGCAGCCTTATGCCAGATCTGACGCCGTTTGATCTGTCTAATCCAAAACCATCCACAAGTTCTCATACCAGTACTAAGGGTAAGACTGGCCTGGCACAAATATCCCATTTCTTCATTAAAGTCGAACCCACTAAAAAAGAAATCGCTGAAATCAGCAAAAGTTAGTTATTTCCTACCTGTGTTGCAGAAAGGTGATAAAGCACATGACCAAAGGATTCCTCAGTAAACCTCATGAACCAAACACGAAACACTGGCAACGAATGTAAGGAGTTAATCATTGGAGATTTTCTTAAAATACAGCTGATGCGACCTGCTGAACCCATCGTGTTGCACTCTACCAGTTCTGAACAGTCTGCCTTCATCTAGGTCAGAGTATCCTGGTTTTCTGTGTAGTAGCACTGTTGACCAAAAGCGATTAAGTTTGGCCGCTAACAGATTTTCATGACCGTGTTTACACTATGATCGATTTGAAAACCGCCAGGTTTGTGAACAAACATGGAATGGCTCCGCTGAAAAAAAATACGCTAAGGCCGACTGATTCAGATGCACCTGAGTCAATATGAAGCTGTAGAAGGAGAAGGGAATCGTATGGGATGAATAAGAATTTCTGAGATTTATTCACTATCGACCAATACCTCGGCGTCTAATGCGAATGGTTGAGTTAAGAAATCCACATCAATCAAAAGAGATTTTAACGGTTGCTACTGAAAGGAATTCATTTGCGTCTGTAACAGGTGCCTGAACTGCCAGTTAAGATGGTGCGCTGAAAGTGGACCTCGTCGAGGTGGTAGACGGTCCTTTTACCTTCTTGATCAGATGGGTGAAGAAACTCAATGGAACCACCAACTTTTCTGTTTGTTTCAGAAGACTCAATTTGATTACAGTCAACAAAGTCTTATCCATTCTAGCGATGTTGATAAGTGACACTCAAGCAATCAAAGTGGGAGGAAACAGTTTTCAGTGTTGGAGAAACAGCATCGGTTCCTCATGTAACTTTGTGCCTTATTCGTGTGTAAGCGACTAGTGTTCATGGTTCTGAACAGACCACCCACTTATATTGTTTACAGAGACTTTACCTTCATCTATGGCGGTAATAAGTAAGAGCATACGATGCGAATTTCTGTCATATTACTGAAGTTAGAACAATTCTGTTTATGGACCAACTATCCAACAACACAATAATAAACGGCGCTTCGCGGTCGAAACAGAAGTAAGCGCTGTGCTGAACAGAGATGCACTGAAACAAGCAGCAGAAGCTGCAGAATATAACAGCCGAGCGTTAACGTCAGTCAAACAAAACTTCTTAACAAAGGAAAGCGATTGCACACTGATTACTTAAACCTTGAGAAATGGGATTGACAGTTTTTGGACTGATATGTTTATGTGGAGACTGACTACGGCTTCCTGGAATGGATACAATCAGCAAAGGAAATTCAAGAAAAGTTTGTTGGTTAGATCAGAAGGAATTATTATTAATACTATTATTATTAAGTTACAACTCGCCGTTTATTCGGAAAAGGAAATCGGGTTAGTGAACTACTCATTACTCACAAATAAGTTCCTTAAGACTGCTATTCGAGTTAGTAGTATCAAACTGAAATATGATCCCAGAAATTTACAAACAGCGCAAGATAGAGATGTTATTACCTGGGACTTGATTGGTCAGTTTTTTAGCTAGAGAACAAACCGTGGTAAAAGTGGAACGTCCAGAACTTAAACCATTAAAAGCGCATTGACTAGACTTGCGGCTGATCAATGCTGAAGTTGAGATTTGTTGAGCGCGAGGTGAAGTAAGCGTTCCAGTAGTACCACCAGAATCGAAGAGGCATTTGTAAAGGAATGACTTCAATTAGCCGAGATGAGGTGGCACCGAATGAATTAAGTGTTAAATCAGAGAGTTCACCGGCCAGTACTAAAACTCCGTGCAACCACAAACACACTGGTGTGCCAACAACTTCAGCTGCCAAGTGGAAATAATCAATCGAATTGAAACACCACCTCCGACTGATCTTCGGCGAGGAAGTTAGGGAATTATCAGCAGTAGAGATGACAAGCTCATTTCTGTTGGTCAGTTGCGGCAGCCAGCATATGGTAGTTGTGACAAAACATTTCATGAGATAGACGGAAACAGCGGCTATTTGTGATCAGCTGGAAATCACCATTTACATACAGATCGTGGAAGAAGCATACTGACTGATCAAGGCCTCCATTTCGGAAAAAGAGAATTCTGAAACTTTTTCACGGAGATAATACTGAACTAAATTTGTGAAACATTTCACCACTTCCATTCAATCGAAAAGACAGAATGAGCTAAAAGCATGATCAAAGAGTGGTTGGCAGATAAAAGAAAAACCTGCAGAGAAATGTCATTGTTATTACTAAAAACTTACAGTTGCACCACAGGGCACAAAAAAGAAATCAGCAAACGATCTGTTGGTTGTACAGATGTCACAGCCTCCAGTTGAACGGAGGAATGTCTGGTGTGGAGACTAAATACACGTGAGCTAGTAGAAGACCGAAGGTTTGTCAACCAAGATCTACTACTTACATTAGAGGCCACCAACGAACAGTCACCTGCAAAGCTGTTTGGTTGGTGCGCATTAACCGAACCAGGTTCGGGAGTCAAGTGAGAAGGTTGACTGTATTTGCTATAGGGATCTAGGTAGTTCCTCGTATACAACACGATCGAACAGTAAAAGTGACTACATGTCGATTGTATTGATAATATTATTCTTAGCCTACAGCTCACTGAGATAAGGAATAAACTTTAAGAAAGAGTGTTGTGAAGAACAGTCAAACCGTACTACTCGGGAGTAATCGAATGGATGTAAAACTCGACCTGTCGAAGCAATAACGGAACAAATACAAGAAGGTTTGGGCAGCAGTCGAAAAAAATGGTGATTTCCACTAACGAAATTATCCATATTATTCCACTCGGCTCAAAATTATTGTTATGTTACATCAGTGTAGCGTGGTCCTCTTCAGTTCAATGAATAAATAATTATTGGGTCAATTTCAACTTGAACATCATCCACAACTGGTCGCAACTGTCGCATTCCCATAGACTGTCCAGTCGGCCCATTTTGAAAAGAAGCACTGGACTCGAGTTTCGCTCTCATTAGAGCTCGTCAGTAGTGTATATCCTTGCCACAGCCGGGACTGGAACTTCGGCCACGCTTTGATCAGGCAACCGTGTTGATCACTGCGCCATTGACATCACATTAGGCACGATCGAATTATCGGATGAGAACGATCAACTACTTTCGCTTTTGAGTAATGATCAGGTCGCCTACGATTTCGATTCGTATCAACTGAAGCTACGACATGCATAACACACCTTGCCCGAGTCACAATCACACAGGCTTCCTTACCTTACACGGTGGATGAGAGGGTTAATGGTTATCGCACTTACAAGACAGAATAGATTACGGACAGTCTTAACAACTAATACTGAGACTAATTTCTAACGCCCAATCTCAGCTGTCCCATAATGATGGTGTAACGGACGTGAAACAAAACCCCACGGTTAAAGTATCACAGAGGAAGCAAACGAATTCAGATAAGCAGTAGACGATTTTAGTTGACATATGTTGGATCACACAACTGATGACAACTTTTGCACTCGTGCTTAGCCCCTTCCAAAAAACCCTCACTAAACAGACCAGCTGTATATACAATATCGCCAAATAATGGTTTGAAATTGTCACTGTTTAGATTTATCAATGTTATTTTGTCTGAAACAATGATGAGAAACAGGTTAACCCGGTAGGCATGATGCTTGAAGATACCAGTGTCATGATCTCCATGAGAGGTTGTGCTCTGGTAGACGCACAAAAAACGGACATTTGTTATTCATATGGGGAAATTTTTAAATCACGATTTTATTGAGCTGGCCACGAAGCCTAGTGTTCAGAACGCTGACTCTTGGATTCAGATGTTGGAGTACTTTCTGTTACCCGTGATTCCTCCTAGTTGGCAACGGTCCGGAATGTTTAAGTTTAGATTGACACTTTAGTCCACACACTATACATCATGACGGTATAAATGTTTCTTGAAAGGATGCTTAACAATATCTTTCGAATTCGGCCAGTTATCACTTTCATGGCAGTGAACGGCCATAGAAAACATAAAACGAAGTATTAACCAAATGGATTTTAGTCACATGACAGCTAGTTCACGCTTAGTCCACTAGCAAAACTGTAATTTTGACTAATCGATTACATATCCAGTTCTCAAAGCATTTGGGGTCTGTTTGACCAGACAGCGGTGAACCGGTGTAGCAACCTGAAGGTATCATCTTAACTTGTGGGTTGCCATATAATTTTATCGCAGCCATTTTTTGTGTCTCTGTGCGAAATTTATCTTCTGCAATAGCCACCCAAACAAAATCTAGTATCATCCATTCGTTTGTTACGAGATATGGCTTTGTTGATTTGTTACAAAGGAAAGTATTATCACGGAAATAAGCTGGTTGCATAGTTTTGTCGTGGAATACATATGGTAGGGTAGACCAGAACTATCATGAACGCCTGTTTGCGAAAGCCTTTCTCTATCCCTTTACAGGGCTACCGTGGTTGTTTACTCGTTCGTAAGTTAAGCATAAAACGGTTACTGGATGCCAGTTTATGAGTAAAAGGAAGCGCAACAACTAAGGAAATCAATTCACTTGCCTTCCTGCAACTCTGATGACCGCGCCCCCGTTGTCTGGTGGATTAATGTTTAGACTACAAACTGTCGCTTAAGTGTTGATCGTGGGTTTTATTCTTTGGCGTGCGTAGTGCTGATGAGTCTGAACCAGGTCGAAACAGCTGTCCACTACTTTACAGATGGTTACTGGGACCAACGGTTCACGAAGCCCACTTATAGGTATCATTCTAGTAAGCCTGTTCGAATATACTGTCGGTGGGTTGTGCTGTACATCGATGGACCAAGTGACTCGGCCGCAGCCTGCACGGACAAACATTTGGGTTTCATAAGTGTGTACGGCACTTCTGTGCTCCCCTCTAATAGGAAGATAAACCTACCCGTAAATTAGATGTATTAGACCTGCTCAACATTCTTGGTAAATGCGGTAACCGCGACTGATTAGTCGTAACCGAATTTTTGGAGCAGATCACAGATCACTTAATGATTATGGGGGTAAACACAGTGTATGTTCCTTTCATTATCTCAAACAACCGCTAAGTTTTTGGGTAAGCAGTTTTACCGGTGTCGTGAACCAAGGACAATAGTACATTATTGTTCGTGATAAACAGGTCAAATGGGGATGATGAGGACAGCGAATGTGAACCGTATTCAACTCATCTTCCCAATTTCGCATGCAAAACGGAGCTAGTACATGTCGACCACATAGGTAATGTGACGGAGGGGACACATGCAAAGTGGTCGACTAAATCTCCGATTTTGACGCAGATAGTCGGATCTTTGGATCATTTGTGTAAAGGCCCGGTGTGGATTTTCTTTATCAGTAACATGAATGTCACCTTTCGTGTTTATTCAATTATAAACGTTTACACTGATCAATTTAAAAGCTAAGTATCAGTTAGCCAGACAAGGTTCAGCTCAGCTGCTCTATCCCATCTTTCTTCAGCGATAGCGCACATCGGTTCTTAAGATAGGCGATTAGGTTCCTACTCACCACAGTATCGGAAGTCTATGCCACATTAACACTGAGATGGCAGAATTTGGTATAAATGTGGGCTAGCGTGCCTTGATTTAGTATATCACGCATCGGTATTCCGTAAGATTTAATCGAGGTAAACAGTGCAGTTTGCATCACCACAGAGACCTTGGATTTGTCTTAGTTGAACTAATAGTTTCTCCGTGTGTGCAGCGTAGAAAGTCCCGGTTCAAACAATGGTCCTAAATAATATTGTTTTCGATCACAATTCTTGCAATTGGACTTAGAGAATCATTCTGAACGTTTTGCCTCACACCTGTCCGAGCTAACAGTTCATTTGTAACCCTGACGGAGGAAATTTAGTTTCTGTGTGAAAGCCAGTAAGCTTCAGAATGACGAGGAATTCAAACGATCATCCGTTAACAGGTTACCTTAAGCCACGCGGATGCAACAGTATGTGAAACTCCCAGTCATATCAGCTTGTTGCAATTATTCATTTACAGGCGGAAAATGGAAACCGTTAATCATGATGATTTGATAAGATTACTATCTAAACTGACGCCATTTGTTTGCAGGTAGCTTAAAGTCATTCAGTTCAGGGATAACACTGACCTATCACAATCACTATTATCTGCGTTATTAATGAAAATTAATATGTCAATTCGCTCTGTGGTCATGTATTGTGATAATTCACTTTTACAATCATCAAAGTGTGTTAAGCACACACAACAGCAGTTGCAGGTTTTTAAACCGAACACTTAGTGGCTCTTGATCCGACTACCTGTTGCTCTAGTAACCTTATCGTGAACATAGATGAGTGGAGATGTTCTACGGGAAAAATCTTGTAAGGGAATTTTGGGCCTAAAAACATTGGGTAACTATAATCTTGTTCAATGCTTCTAGTTTGAATCTGAGGGTTTCTTGTGTCAAATTGAAGCGTCTTAGTCCAGACACGGTGAGAGCTTGGAAGGAGTCATGTTAGGTATTTAAGTACTGATTTTAGACTGTTCAAACAGAATGACTGGAACAGAGAAAGTGTAGATCAGTAATGAGCAGTAACTGACAAACTGCAGTTGGGGTGTGTGGAAAATACTGATGCTAAACCTAGAGTAACAGATCAGCAAGACCTTAGGCTTGCTGCCCTCAGCGATTCGCAGAAAATAAAATTATTGCAGGTCGCGAAGACACCTTCCATCCTTCGGATCGATCGATCTAGTCAACCTGAATAATTAGTAAAACTAGGGAATAGCAGCGTTGAGAATTACAGTATAAATTACTCATGCAACAAGCTAGGATGAAGAACAACTGTGGTGTAGTCGCTGATTTTTTGCATCCTCCCTTTTCGAGTTATATGCGGGGCCGGTTAAATGTGTACGCAGAGAATTTCTGAATTATAACTGCTAATTTCGATACACTATGGTTAGGGAATCATCCTTCAACGGCGACACAAAGATGGACAGAGAACAGGCGATATGCAAGCAATTAGCTGTAATGCCTCTGAATCAGATCACTTTTCTCAATCACGACTCTCAACGATATTTGTTATCTGCTTTCGGAATAACACAATGAATGCCGAGGATATTTATAAACAGTATTATTCCGAAACATCTCTGATTAGAGCAGTCGAAACACTTAATGCGTGAGATTTATAGTTTGACTAGTTTATCCGTATATAACTAGGTGCGAGCCACGGAACTGTGCAGGAAGTTTTGCTCATTGAAAAAACGGGAAATATTTTTAAAGAATGATACGTCCTTTAATCCAAAACTTTTCAAACATTTGCAGCTGATACGTTTTGGTTAATCTCTTATGACCAGCACATTTTTGCCTCTAGCACAACCATGCCGCCTACTTTACACTGCTGTCTCACATTTGCACACGATCAAGCCCGGTAAGTTCACAATTTCAAGTTGAACATCACCCACAATTGATCGCAGCTGTTGCATTCCCATAGACTTTCCAGTCTGTGTCCATTTCGAAAAGAAGCACTAGACTCGAGTTTCGCTCTCATTAGAGCTCGTCAGTAGTGCATATCATCGCCACTGCCGGGACTTGAACCACGGACACGCTGTTCATGAGGCAACCGTGTTTACCACTGCGCCATTGACCTCACGTTACGCACGACCGGATTATCATATGTGAACAGTCAACCACTTTCGCTTGTGAGTAATGATCAGGTTGCCCGATCGCCTCGAGAGGATACACAGTGACTGTCTGTTAACTCCAATCGATGACCCCTCGACTAGGACTTCTCTCCAAGTTGAAATCACGGAAATCACTGACTTGTTGAGCGATATATATCAATTGTGGGTGATGGTCAACTTGAAATAAACCAAATCCCCTACCACTCATCAAGTTCACAATTATCACAACATCAGAGATATAATGAGCATATAGTCTGTTGCCTACAAAACATGTTACAGACCTGGTCGGATAGTTTTTAATTTACTTGCGAATGTAATAGATGGACCAAATTAGTTAAAGGAAGGACAACTATTGAGGACAATGATAAAGTAAGTTATTTCGTATTGCCAACTGTTACTCATATTTCAAGTCCGTTCTGTTAATTCTAAATTATTGTACCACAGAGTCGAGTAATGCACACTGCTCCTTTGTAACAAACATTGGGGTCAACAAAACAAGCGAATGTTTGTTTCCTAGGTAAAGCTCTTATTCGGTTCACGATTTGAAAACTCGATTTAACTGCATAAAAATTCACTTCGTTTTAATGTCCCCATAAAATAAACACGTAAAGGTAAGTTTCTCAGGGGACACATGTACTATTCTAACATGGTGGCTAACTTACAAGCTGAGAAATTCGAGATATTTTTTACTATCATCTCGTTTATCCCAGACAGACCTTGACTGAGTTTGTTTTGGTTTTCCAACTGGCCTGTCTGTCGTTTTATCTGACATCCAGTATCTCTTTTGACACGTTATCTGGAGGGTCATGCTATTCGTTTCATAGGAAGAAAACATAGGTTTCTGTAACACCCGGAGTATTCATATCCGCACCTAGCTTTCTGATACAGAGGGTTATTGAAGTCTGTTATTCAATATATCAAGTGAAATTCATGCTCGAGTGGCATCGGACGACCGTCAGTACAGACAACATAAGCTAATTCTTTAAACCCACACCCAACCCACAAGTGTAGTAGTGAGTTCGTATGGTGTGGTCTGGTATGCTTCACTGAGTAATTCTAGGCAATTTTTTTCTCAAATCAGAGCTTTTAGATCAGTTGACGGTATAAGCGTCAAAACGGTCTACTGGTGTTATGGTGGGTTATATTCAGGCTATGGTTGTAATTACGCGAAGGCTAGCGAGCTGACTCCAATCAGATATGAGCAAACCATTATAAGGAAAATCATGAACAACTGAAACGACCAAGCGAGCCTTAAAGGCTTTCCGAGTTTTGGAAATGAACAAGTTTCACAGAAGCAAATGGATTGTTCTGGTCTATATCAAAGACTCCTAAGTAGGTTGCTCTTGTCATAGAAGATATCAACCAAGCAATAAGGATGGACATCGTTCATAGTTTCAAGGTTTCCGTAGCGGTGAATACTGTAATTCGAACGTGGGGTGGAGGGACTACTCCACCTTCGTTAAATAATCCCGAAACACTACTACTACTGACGTGTTCTAAAATGAGCACAGCTACAGTTTGGGGTTTCTTTTTGAAAGTAGCTGACTGGAAACCTACGGGAATGCGATGCCTACGAGCAATTTTAAATGATCAGCTTACGATAATCAAATCCCATACTACTTACCAGTAGTACCACATGTATTGATTGACATCAGACAGGTTGTTCTAATTAGTTACATGAGGATCCTCGCAGGTGCAGCTTGCAAGCAAACGCAAAGGACAATACCAGAGATCGACTTTCAGCTGATATATAAGCCATCGCGAATACACAGGACGCGGACAAGATCGAATTTAATCTCCAGTAGCACGTCATATCTGTGTAACCATTTGATTCGAAACTCAATTTGACAAAAGTCACTCATAACAATCAAAATGTCAGGAGTAAAAACATTTCCTAACACTGATTTTTTATCGTCTGTTCTGTGTAAGTCAGTACCACTTGGAGCAGAACCAAGTCTGATTCCAATGGTCTGCATGGTCTCAGTAATTACTGATAAGCAAAAAGAGATTTCGACTGATAAAAATGGAACGTGATTCAAAACTGATTACAGTTTTTACATTCTCATTCGTATTTCAACCAGCAAATTTGGAAAAGAAGCACCACGCTCCAATGTCATCTGTGTCAGAGTTCACCAATGAGGACATGCTGATCTAGCTTGAGATTTGAAATAAGCAACTTTCTTGACATTTGTGACTCTAACTTGACGATAAGCCCTAATCGTGTGACCCTCGAATGGAGTTAATTGGACAGTTGCCGTATCTTCCCTTGAGATGGTTGGATAATGTGAGCATCACTCACACACGAATATGGTTGAGCGCTAATAAGTAATAGTCTGGATCTACTCAACGTGAAGTCAGTAGAAAGTAGTCAACACAGTTGTATAATGATGACGTCGCTAGCGTGGAAATCCCCGTCGTTGTGAGGATAAGCATCAGCAAGAAGCCGTAACAGAAATCAAAGTCAAATATAATGCCTTCTTTTGCGAGGAGCCGGCTAGAAAGCCTTTGCGAATGCGAAAGTAGCGAACAAATGTAAGTTATTTTCCGTCTAATTCTCAACTTTCCTACGGATTCAGACATGTTGCAGGGCGCAATAAACTTGTGTTTCTTGGGGCAATTCCAGTCAGTGTTAAGGCTGGTTCCCCTGTCAGCAAACTGAAAACCGGTAGCTCCCAACCTTACTCAGCAGCATTTGTAGGGACTTCACAGCCCTTGGTTATGTCTGCCTAATAATTTTGATAATTATCGAAATTGCCATTCAGAACATTGAACAATTTGCAACATGGTAGACCTTTGTTTGGCTCAATGAAACCTTTGCGCTGTCAACAAAGACTATGTGAGTCAAGTACCCGAACTGGGACCGGTAACTCTTCTCTGGACAGGAGCCGGATGACGTGTCAGAGGGTGGACGGGGAGTCATACACACCTGTAGTTAATGAACGAATTTAGTTGCTTTAGAAGAGATCCAATTGCGAAAAATCTAGACTTCGGTTGTATTCAAACCAGCGACAAATTGAACATGCTCAAACGCTGTAAGTGTTCTACCAGCTGAGCTACGAAGCCACGCCGGATGCTCAGAAGTTCCCCATTTAGTTATGGTAAAATTCATTATACTAATTTCAACGTTTATTTCAGTCAAGCGAAATTTTGGCCGCCAAGTCTAAATTAAGATAAAGCAATTTTGGGGCTGATAGTTTTGGATGAATGTTGAGCGGCAGGGCAGATGCAGTCGGATGCAGAACATCATCTAAATGGGCATTTGCCAGCAAGATTCATAACTTATTCTTAACGCACTATATTCTTCTGAACTGTTGCTAGTAAAACTATGTATTGCACAACCTCAACCTCACATCCTTCGTGAGAACTGCCAATTTCTTACAAGTTCCCGCTTCAAGTGGTCTCCAATGGAACTTTAGTACCGTTAGATCCTCTGTATAGATCGCTTCTCCTGATTTTGATAATTTTCATTTACACATCTGACACGACCCCTACTACTTGCCAGGTAATGTGCTCATTTGGTTACCGTCCCACCAGATAAGAGACGTATGGCCGACATATACTGTGCTTCTATACACATATGAATGTAGATGTCATGTCAGAAGAAGGATCATTGTTTGACTAGTTGATTTGATTCTCTCTAGTGTAATCGTTTACTTAGTTGATGATTGTAACTAAATCTGACATCAAAATGACGTTTCTAAAGTCAAGGTACGCTGTTTCAAGTTTTGACAATAGACTGGATAATTTCAGCTCACTAGCCGGTGCATGTGA
This sequence comes from Paragonimus heterotremus, assembly GCA_013368495.1. Classification (NCBI taxonomy): domain Eukaryota; kingdom Metazoa; phylum Platyhelminthes; class Trematoda; order Plagiorchiida; family Troglotrematidae; genus Paragonimus; species Paragonimus heterotremus. Next base: position 58,389 of record LUCH01000904.1, on the reverse strand, counting down.
CGTTTCATTTCAGGAAAGCGGATCGGGTTCGGCCGTACGCTGTGAATTATCAACCTCTAACCAGATACACTCCGACTGTGACGCCTGCAAAACCTGTTTACTCGACACAAAACAATGGTTCGTCAAAACTTCTGAAATGTACTTCCTCTATTGCACAAATATGCCTTAGTACCAGAGTTTTAACCTGTAGAAGAGGTCATCCTGCACAAGACTATGTTTTATTAGAGTATGTACTTGTGTGCGCTTGTTTAAAATACTGAGCTGCGCAACGTTCATCATGACCAAAGGGGTCAGTACATTGGCATTGATGACTATATTCCGTACTGCAGCTAGGATGGCATGATTCTGGGTTCGTATCATGAAAATGACGGTTAACACTCCCAGTCGAGGATCTGACAATAAACACATTGGGGAAGAATTAGTTTACCCCCATTATCCGCGCACGCGTAGTAGCAAACCACACAAGGAAACCTGACATAAACCAGTCAGAATTGGCATAATCAATGTCCAAGCCAGTTAATTCAATATATCAACAACTTTCATGAACTAACCACAGAACTAGGTCTGCTTTGGTTGGAAACAGTGGTAGTGTTTTTCCTATCGCCAACTGATAACTCAGATATTGAGATGTTCGTCGAGTTTGGCATTTAGGTTACAAACGTTTCATCATCAAACAAGGTGACTTTATCAGTGCGTAGGTTTTCAACGCACAGGTTTGATCCTCCACACTCTGCTGTAGTCTGTCTAACGAACCCATCACTGTATATTTTTTTACATCTGAAGCTACTAACTCGTTTGTTTTCAACTACACTGACAGTTACATTGACAGGACAAGTGGATAACTGTGACTGTAGATGGCTGAACCTGTCTCAAATGATGAATCAAAACAACCCGAATGAGACATCAGTAGACTGGACTATAATGTGGTTTATGGCTACAGAATGAAGCGAGATCTCTTTAACAATCTTTCAGCTGGAGTGAGAAGGTTTAGACGAATTAGTGCGGGAACGTGCACGCTTCTGAACGGTCACTTAATACTGTTTACACTATCACAGTGAATTCAGCTAGGAGCGGTACAATCATTGTTTTTAAAAAATAATTCGAGGTCAAACATTTGTTCTTCCTCTAACTAGCACAAGGCATGCGCGTGAACTGGGCTGGATAGTGGCGATTCACAAGAATACGGTGCATTAGAGGTTTCCGTGTCTAGAGTAAACTTGCCTCACTGTTTGTCCACTGTGGACGTCTAATTTCGGAAGGCCGATATAATTTGCTCAATCGGGCATGCGGTGAACAAGTTCATACATTCATAATTTCATAGGTGTTACGGGTGGGAATAAGACGTTTGCTTGTGTAGGTCAGGGGAAAAGTGTGTTGTAAGTTTTACGGATCTAACGAAAAAGTGGTTAGAAGCTAACAAATGGAAACCTGGATAAAGTTACTGGTTTGCGTTCACACCAACAACAAATACAGAGACAGGTTGAAACACTGTTCCGTCAATAATGTACATTCAGTGATCAGTGACAGGAGACTAGCAGATTGGCTAGGAACCTTGTAGTGCAGGTTGTTGCTCATGCATGTGGTTATGGAGTATAATACTTAACCACTCATTCGAGTCAGTCGTAACCACAGAGTTGGGCAGTATGTTCCAATTTGAATGTATGCTAACTCTGAATTATCTAAATAACCGTCCCATACCCCAGATTAGGCAAGTAACCCATTCAGGTAACCCCCTTCATCCCTGTTTAGGGGGAAGGAGATTTGCTAGTAGATGACCCGGGGTCTGGAGTGTTTTGTAGGTCAGAGTAGGCTTCCCTTGAGAATAGAAAAGTGACCTGATTTCGCCAGCCTCATCGAATTAAAAATTTTCCTAGGCCCCAGCTGTCCTGATTTTTCATGGTATTCTCTCTATTCAACCACATTGACCTAGACGAGTTCCGTTACAGATTTTTATTTTAGAGTTATGTTTTGTTTTTTATTCTCCTATAAAAACCACCTTAAAATGATTGAAATCAAATTTGAATGAGGGTCAACTTATATAGGCTGACTACAATTCTTTACGAAACAACTTTCAGTCTGGAGAATATCCTCTCTGTTGCTATATGAATTTGATCGAATCTTTAGTGTTGTGCCTCATAACAATTAGTTAAATCGACAATCCAGGTCATCAAGAGCACGTTGAACCTCGTTTGACATCTGTTGGTTTACAATCATGATTTCCGTACGGGAAAGTTGGTTTTGTCTAGTTCTGTCGTTGCAGGGGTAAGGCATATCATGCATAGTGTACAGCTCATCCATTCACTCCCACAAGGTATTCTTTCTGATCGTATATTTTGCGGCTCTTGATGTTAACTTGTAACGACTACGCTAACATGTTTTTCAACCACGCTGTCTGCCACAGTCCGAAGCGTAGAAACGGCGGACCTTTGGAGTGTTTATGCGTACGATTCAAGTCCGTTTAACACGTCAACACTTTGTCATTGATCCACGAGAGGCTCAGAAATAACCAAAACTGACCTTGTGAATTCTTATAACATAGAAGACAATAAACAGCCATGACAGCGAGATCACACTGACAATAGTTAAGACCAAATCTGGCCTCTTCGATCATGTGAACGTCAAAACTTAAATGTAACCATGACCACCAATCTACTGCGGGAGTGAATTTAACTTTGGTGAGGGTTATTTGAATGAGGTAGGATGACATAAGCAGTATACGTTCAATGGTTGAAGTTCGCAGGAAGTGCACTGCTATGTTCTTTAATAACATTACGTTTCTGATGAATTCTGTTCAATGAGCCAAATACTTACGTCTCCTTACCTCATAAAATTGTAGTATCATTTGGGAGCTTAGGCACATCGAGTTTTTACACAATTCTATCAAGTTTTTCTTAACATCCGTACTGATCTACGGATTTCATTAAATCTTAGATAAACGGCACAATCAGACTGAAAAATAAGTTAGTTACTGTCAGTTTGAGGATCAATTGATTTATGTAGTGCAGAACTGAATGCCGGAATGCAACCAGAAACACAAAAACTGCACCTAGTCGCATAGTTATGTTCATCTATGAGTTGCATAGGTCCCACTGTCGGTTAACATATACAAAGGTTAGTAGGCGCGAATTCGTTGCTCATTATCCGCGCCTAGTCATTCTATGGTCAATGGTTTTCAGCCTAATTTCGGTCACCCAGTCATAAACGTTAACATATCAAAGAGTAAAACACGGCGTTATAAATAGTGTAATGTTTTGCTTTCCCACATCTTCATCAGAAGAGTCGTCATCGACATCATATTTTTTTAAAATGCCCCTAACGAAGAACATCCGATCTATTTGAAACTCAGGTTATCATATTTTGCCCGTAACATCGTGGTAAGCGTACTTTATTAAGTAAAAATATGCAGTCACAATGCTCAAATTTTTCGACTGGATTACTACTGCACTTGGTGTAGATATTCTCCAACTGGTCAGTAAACGTTTATCACTTAATAGGACTGAGCATAGTATTGCAAATGATTCACCTAAATTAGAAGAAGCTTAAGCGTCAGAAATTAGATAAGAAAAGGGCCAGCTACTATTCGGATTTACTAACGCGTCGAAAGTAGATTTAACTTACAAACCCAAGGCGAAAGATGGAACAGTTAAGACCTTGCGAAAATTTAAAAAAAATCCCCAAGTAAAGCAAATTGTACAGCTTCCAAAAGGGCTGTTGCGTGTGTATGTTGTGTGAAAGTTCAGTGGCACAGCAGCTTCTCAGAATTTTGTTCTTCACTTTCAATGTATACGTTGGTCCGGGGTATGACAGACGTTTTTGGCTTCTCTAATGTGGATGTTGCAGGAGGTTATGACGGTGTTATCTATTAGTTCGCCAATGGAGTGTGACTATGCAGCGTAAATCATAAAGGTCATTCGATCCAGTGTATAAAATTCAACGAAACTAGGCCAGGCGACCTCTTAGGCCATTGAACTGATTCGCTCTGACCGATCAATCTCTGTGGAAGTGTGTCGTTAAGCCGCTCACTAACATATCTGGCATGATGGGTGAATGCAGTTTTGCTAGAAATGAGCTTT